>CM046445.1:20044666-20264666 GCA_025506515.1 Flaveria trinervia
ATTACATTAAAGTTAGATAACAACCTACTAGAACTTGCATCTTGGTGACCACCCAAGATTAATAATTTTTACAAATTTACATGATTCAAACAATTACAAATTTATATTAATAATAACTAAAAAAACAAAACCAAAGTCTATTTTTTTACATAAAACCTTCGAAGTCAAAATGATTTACTAGAACTTGCTTGTGAATTACATGGAAGAAAAGAAGGTGTGAATTATATCATATTGTAATTTATTGTAGTGAGTTGAATTGAAAAATATACATATATAAAAACTAACAAAAATAAATTTAAATGAAACTTAATATGATGCATCAATAGGTGCCTTGTAAATTTTTAGTAAAAATTGCACCATTAGATTCATCATATTTTCTTAATTTTATTTCGATATTTAAAAAAAATATCACTCTTACATAGTTTCATCAAATTACAATGTTACTTGACGTAATAAATCAATGTAATCTAATGAAAACTAATGTATAAACTAATGTAAAACAAACATCAGTAAACCATGTAACTATACCAAAGTGATTTTAACAACCTAACAACCAACCTACATTAAACTATGCAAGTACATCACTGTATCAAAATTTTAATATTGTAATAAAACCAAATTAATAAAACTACAAAGTGTAACAAAGAACATAACTGTAAATACACTATTGTAATGAAATTAAACAAAAATTGCTAAATTGTTCAAACCATATTTAGAACCATTACCATTGTCCATACAAGCTACATTTTTCATCTTACCATCAAATCCAACAACACATCATAGGTGTTTGATGAAACTATATTTCATCTTACCATCATGTTTATTTGAATCTAAATTATAACTATTAATTATTTACAGTAAATTACATCATATTTGTAATTACTTACCATGAATTACATCATATTTGATATTACTTATAGTAAATTACATAGAAGAAACGTATATGAAAAACCAACGTAAATAAATCCTAATAATTAAAAAATATTACGAGGTAGTATCCAACTTAGATAGTAGTACAATATACTTACAAATATATACTATAATTACATGTTAGTATCTAGTTTAACAGGTTGTACTCAATGCATACAAATTAATACTCTAACTACCGATCACTATCCACCTCTACAAGGTCATCAAATAGAGTTCATGCTATATTCATAAGAATGTTCATACCAATTTCAAATGCTAAATTAATAAGAATGTTCATACTAATTTCAAATTTATAAGTATGTTGTTTGACTCTTAAAGTCAAACTAACATTGAGTTTTATTATCAAAACTAATATTAGTTCTGAAATATAAAAAAATGAAACAATCAACAAACTCTACTTTCTAAAACATACATCAAATCATAAAACTAACTTTGAATTAATGATAATCTTCATAGTAACTCTCAAAAGTCAAAATATCTTAGTAACCATTTCTCAAACACCATCAAATCTTTTTCAAGAGAATTCATCAACAAAAAAGAAATAACAATGCAATTTAATCTTGATTTAAGTTTATAACATTACCATGGATTTCATCTTCGAGTAAAACAAACTCACAAAATTCGAAGTATCCTCTTCCTTAAAACTAACCCCAAACCCGATTGAATGACCCAGATCATAGAAAGATATACAACTAGTAGCCTAACTGATCAAAATCAACCCATTTGCCCAATAATCTTTTGATCCAATCAATGACGGTGAGTGTAGTTCAACTTGGGTGATATGAAAACGGGTTTCACACATCTCGAGAAGGAAGAACAATGTAAGGGAGGTGTTGTGGCGGTGGTGGTGGTGTGTTAGTGGTGGTCGGCGGGAGGTGTGGTGGTGGAGTTCGATGGGTAGTAATAGTGGTGTGGAGGGGACGGGTGGTAATGGTGGGTTTTGAAGAACGACAATGAAAAAAAAGGAATTTTAATAGACTTACATCATGATGATGATGTTGAAATCAATAGTAAAGAGATAAATGATTCAAAATCTAATATGAATAGATAAAATAGATGAGTGCGTATTTAAATGAACTGAGAGAGATGATATTAGCTTTAGAAAGGAAAAGATAAGATATTTAACATGTATAGTGCAAACTCAAAAAGTTAAAGTATATTGGTTAAAAAGACTTATTTATGTAACACCCGGTTACTTTTCGGTTAATGAAAAGATGAGTAAAGAAAAGAAAAGAAAGAAAAGAAGTAAAGTCCAAGTTGAGGGACCAATCTTGCCAAAAAGGGGAAAAGTTTGGAAGAGGGCGTGTAAAGGGCATGGCTGCCCACACCACTCTCCCATACTCACTTTCATTCGGCCAAGAGAGAAGAAGAGAAGAGAAAAGGGCAAAAACTTGGGGTTTCTTGGAAATCAAGTGCAAAAGTCGAAGCCAAGTGGTTTGTAGGAAGCTCTACTCGAAGAAGCTGTCAATGTGAGTTCTAGGACCCCTCTTTTACATGATTTTGATCGATTTTGGGGCTAGAACATACACCTAAACTGGTTTTGGTTGTGTGGGTGTTAAACCCATTTTTGTGTGTTGGTGTGTGGTGTAAGACCGGGTGGGGCTCGTGTTTGGGCTTGTTATGCTTGAATGATGTTGTGGTTGTGTTTCTAGGGCTTAGGATGGTTTGTTTAAGCCTAGAACAGGTTAGAAAAGGGCTCGAGGCCAAAATCTAGAATTCAGGTTCGAAGAGACTGTATTCTGCACCCATCTAGAGCTCATGCGACTGGAAGCCATGAGACCGAATGGCATGCGACTGGAAGCCATACGGCCGAAAGGCATGCGCCTTAAGTCCATGCGCCTGAATAGTGTGCAAATGAAGTCCATGCAGCTAAATGCCATGCGATTGAGGGCCATACGCATGGAAGTCATGCGACTGAAGGTCATGTGCCTGAAAGTTATGCGACTGAAGGCTATGCGACTGGGAGTCCATACACCCCTAAGAGCCCATGTGTCTAGAGACTATCCATACGCCTAAGTGCTCATTCGCCCCATAGTGTCCATACGCCTAAATGTTCTCATGTGCCTGGATGGCCATACGACTGAATAGTCCCATACGACCAAATAGGGCTCATGCGCCCGAAAGAACATAGTTTGCTTTTTGATTTTCGGGGAAAGTGTAGATGTAGGCTTTGATTTGGGAGGTTCGCGGGGGTTCATGTAAGCTGACTTTTGAGGTCATTGATGATATGATGGGCATGAATGATGATGTATGATTGATGATTATGCATGATGATATGTGATTGATGATGTTTGATGATTATGTTTGATCGTTTGTTTGTGTGTTGTGTTCCTTATTACGTATGATGATGTGACTTTACGTGGTGTGACATTGTTAATGAACATGAAGTATTATCTTAACGAAGTGAAAAATTTAAGATAATGAAAGTAGAACATAATGAACGAACGAATGAAAATTCTTGCAAGAAACTGAAAGGAGGTTCACAACTCATTGAGAGTTGTTAGCTCAACTGTGTGTGTCTACAGGGTGTGATTTTGGCTAACTCATAAGGGTTCATACATATAGTAAGAGTTTAGTCTTGGGTACTGCTCTAATACATGCGATTTCCTAAGTACTGTGTGTTATACAGTGTGCGATCTTGGCTAACCTATAAGAGTTCACACACAGGGGGAGTCTGTCCTAGTGACCACTCCATATATGCGATATGGGGACCTTGTCGCTTAACCCTAGATGAATTGCGTAGTGCTCTAGAGGGGGGTTAAGCATATGATAGGACCCAAATAGAAATGGAAAGACAATAAATGTACGAAATGTGTGATAAGTACGAAATTTACGAAACGTTCAAAATGTACGAAACGAACGATAATGAAGATAATAATTATTACCTTGATGTATGTACGATGTGTGATCACGTGCGAAAGTAATGAAACTTTTTTAATGAATGAAAGTTAATGTAATTTTTTATTAAAAAGCTAGAACTTACTCAGCAACACTGACTTTATGTGTTTACAGTTGGGAGGTAATGGTTGCTGAGGATGGCATGGGGCGGCTACTCAGCTCATTTTGGAAGGCATTCTTTTGTACAATGTTTTTGCATTGTAATGTGAACAAATGATATTTTGTATTATTTTGCAAAAGTGTTTATTTTAATGAAATGAAATGTCTATTTTAATGATTCCGCTACAATGTTTTCTTTAAGTTCATGAAAGTATATGTTTTATGTACAATGAATGACCAGCTGTAAGCGCCCCGGGAACGGGGCCTTACAAGTTGGTATCAGAGCCAAAGTTTAATTGAAACGGGTAAGTTTTCAAAACAAACCTAAACTTAAACTGAAAATGGGACGGAAAGGGAAGGGATGCCAATCTGAGTAGCTACGTGCCATCAGGTATTTTCTTAATGTTAATCGGTATTACGTGCGCATGTTATGTGGTTTATGTGTTGCTTGTAGATTTAGATACTGATGTAGTCAGGATAGGTAATGCTTGGGGTATGAAGAGTAAAGTAAGTGGCTAATCACAACTGGCCATTATAATTAGGGACTTACTATACTTGACATAAACTAAGTTGTTCCTTTAAATGACTGTGTTGGTGTTTGAATCTTTCAGTGTGTGTGTGGATGGCCGGTGGTAGATCATCTAAAACTTCGCGGGGTGGAGGTTGTGGTGGACGTGGTGCCGAACCATGGGCCAAAAGAGGAAGGCCTAGAGTTGAAAAGGTGGTTCATGAAGAACCCCAAACCCCTCATCCGGAGGGCGGTGATAAGAGTGCTAATTTGAGAGCCTCAGTAAAGGAGACTATTGTAGAAGAAGTTCATCAAGTCATGCGGACAATCTTACCGTCTCTGGTGACCGAAGTGATAAAGGCCGTACGAGAAGGAGAAAGAAAGAAGAGAAACAGGTCCTCGGGAGGACGGGAGCTACTAGAGCCTGAAACGGTTCTCTCCGATGATGAGGAAGAGGAAGAAAAGCCTATGTCGGAGGCAACATGAGGCTTTAACTACTGGGCATTTCAAAGATGCAAGCCTCCAACTTTTGATGGTAACGGCACTGCTGCTGCTGCTCACCAGTGGGTGAGGGAGATGGAGGATGTTCTTGATATCAGCGAGTGTCGAGAAGACCAGAAGGTGAAATTTGCTGCCCACTCATTTATGGACTCGGCTCTGTGTTGGTAGGACAATATTGTCCATGCCGAGGGTAGTCAGGCAATTGGGAGGATGAAGTGGGCAGAGCTGAAGTAGTTGGTGATCGAGGAATTATGTCCTCATAGGGAAATGGATATGGTGGAAAGGGAGTTTCTGCAGCTGGAGGCAGGAACAATGACTAATCAGCAATAAACCACGAAGTTTAATGAGATGGCACGGCGGGTGCCGGATCAAGTGGTGCCCCTGTCACGAAAGATTAAGAGGTACATTCAGGGCTTGTCGGCGGATGTCCGTAGGCGCATGATCTCTGCCCGACCAAGCATGCGTTAGGTTGGTAATTGACTTGGCGGGGAGGCTGTATGATGAAAGGACTGTGGTGATGGCTGAGGGGAGCAGAAGGGTGGTGGCGACAGAATTGGAATGGGAAAAGGTTTAGTCGGGGTGGCCCCTCGACGAGTAACAAGAAGGCACGGGTGGATGATCGTCGTGTGGTCACACCTGGTGCGGGGTCGAAGAGATGTGGTAAATGCGGGAAGGTGCATCCGGGAGAATGCCAATGGGGATCAAACATCTGCTTTAAGTGTGGGAAGCTAGGTCATACGACTAGAGATTATGGGGCTGTAAGATGTTATAATTGTGGGGAGACTGGCCACATGAGCAGGGACTGTAAAAAGATGAGGGCTGAAGGTTCAGGAGTGAAGAAGACTGGTGTCACACCCCCGCTAAAAGCGGAAACATGGGGATGTAACGAGACGGGATCGTCATAACACATGGTAAGCACTAGAGATGCAATATAATAAATGATGACAAGCGTGTCATGATGACACCCGACACAAAGGAGACTTGTGTCGTGTTTAGTCAATATTCACAACAACATAGCCATAAGCATAACATGATAAATGATTCACATAAAAAAAGAATATAACATTGTATGTAATTCCCATAACCCGGGAACAAGTATCAAAAGTATGATGTTGTTTAAGTCAGACTACAACAATGATTTCCAAAAAACAATGTTCGTTAAGTTTGTTTAGTCTAAAAATGCATCCTAGGGTCTCCACTAAGGCAGCACACCTAGATCTTCAATTAGCATTGTCACCTAAAAAGGTATGCTCCAAATGGTAAACAAAGTTATTGGTGAGCTCGCAGGTTTAAGTAGTAAATAAGTAATTGATGTTGTATAATAATTGTTGTGGAATACCGTGTATACAGTTATAAGTAAGCAAAATCACATGACATGAGCTTTACAACCAAACCTAACGACGTACACACAGCATCTTGCCCGAATATATTCACCCAAGGCCTGTTCCTGGCCACTGTTGGTACTAACTAGTTTACCAACAAACAAGGGTGGGGGTGTCTACCAGTAGTACTACCAATACCTATCCGTCGGTTCCCACGCTTGAATTAAATGGTTGTAAAGAACGTACTACACAGGGAACTCAAGCATGTATCAGATAAGTACTCACAAAACAGTAACACGTTGATTCCAAGTATTTAAATTGTATGTAAGTTGTACAACATAATGAAAATGGGTGAGCATACTTTTCCCCCAAGTTTGTAAATGATTGAAAAGTTGTATAAGCATAAAAAGAGGCCACGAAACTCATTGTTAAGTGGTAAGTATGAATGATCAAAGTTCCCCAAATATTGTATGCAATGAACGGTCAAACACCTATTGACAGTTATTGTTAAGCATTAATGATATGTATAAAGTAAATAGTAATGTTCAGTCAATTCGGGTTGTATCGGTTCGGTCGCGTGTAACACACACAAGCTGACACACGTATTAGATCTTATGGAGATTGAAGTACTAGAAACCGTCGCCATTGCCGATGATATTGTGTAAAAGATCCATTGTTATAAGAGAAGTACTTGTTAAATATTAGTAGTCATGAATCGATTGTTGATAATTGTAAAATGTTAGGTCGATTTTGATTTGGAATAGTATTTGTAGCCTTGACAGCGTTGACTTTAATCTTTGTGGTTTAGCAATGGAAACCATGTTGATGTTACCTTAACATCACCAACATGTGAGAAGGAATTCACACACACAGCAGCTTTAGTCGCACGACAGGACCAGACGCACAACTCAACACTCCATTCGCACGAATCAACCCTCATTCGTACGAATCAGCTTCATTCGTACGATTGAACCTTCATTCGTGCGACTGGCATTCAGTCGTTCCACACAGCACTGAATCGCACGACTCAACCTCTGTACGCACGAATCAACCTTCATTCATTCGAATCAGCTTCATTCGTACGAATGAACCTCCATTCATATGATTGGCCTTCAGTCGTGCGATACGCGCACAATCACACACATCCATTCGTTCGCATGACTCAATCGCACACAACATTCATTCGCATTGACTCAATCACATGCATTCATTCGATCGCATGACTCAGTTGCATGACATACCCAGTTGTACAACTCAGTCGCCCGAATGACTCAGTTGCACGACTCACTCAGTCGCATAATAGACCTAGTCGCTAGAATGGCAGATTCGCGACTGCAGAAGTGCAAAGCAGCCTTCAGCTGTTCCGTGCACGAGTTTTACACCACGAGGACTTCCAGAAACACACTACCAACTTACACAAGCAAGAAGAACACGCGAAAAGACATCACACACACCCACGCGACCACATGTGTTCGGGTTGGACCCGAACACCCGAAACCCTAAGAGGACAGCAGTGAATAAGCAAGAAAAGGGACAACCAAGGTTGTCTACATGCAAGAATGGAGTAGACTCGGTTGTAGTCGTAGTCTAGATAATGAAAACGGGACCAAACGGGGCAGTTTTGGTGCAAGGAAGAAGTTGAAAGTGAAGAAGAGAATGAAGAAGAAGAATATGAAGTGAATGAGGGCTAGGGCTGGAAAAATGGGGTTTATATACCTAGCCCAACTTTGAAAAATTACACATTTAGTCCCTCTACTTAAATTCCTGAATTCTCAAATTTGTTTCGGTTGAAAACGACTTTAATAGGTTAGTTATATTGATGATAAAAATGTATTTAATGATAATTGGTATTTTAAAATGCTTTTATTAATGACAACAATATTATATAAAAATGATGTATTTAGTGATAATGATGATGAAATGTGTAAAAGTTTTAAAGATAGCATACGTTTCGACGATAGCACAAGCATAAAGTGTTGTATTCTTTATGTCCAACACACATAGAATATTGATGTGGTTAGTACGTAATGATCCAAGGCTGGTCATACCCAATAACAAGCTTAGCAAACACAAATATAAATATTTAATTGATGATATGATCATGCAATTGAATAAATACACCAATTTAGAAAATGGGTTTTCTAAATAAATTGCATATGAGATGAAACAACTTATAAGGATATTTTGTTTATGGACATTACTTGTAATGTTATTTAAGTTGGTTAAATAACATCAAACAATAAAAATTGTGTGTATTTAAGTTATATAATTAAAAGGTTGATTAGATAACTTAAAAATGTAATTAGTAAAACAAAATGTAAAAGGTTTTTGGGGGGAAAACCCCAAACCCTTTGAAACTTCGGCCGCCCCTTTAAGGGTGGGTTTGGCCTTTTGTTTTACCTTCTTGCTTTTCTTGAAAACACACACAACCTCTCTTCTCTCTCTCACATGCAAAGGACCAAGAACTAACCTTTCTCTATAGTTTTTTTTGAAGGTTTCTTAGCTGAAAATCGGATTTTCAGCCTCTCCTTGGTTCGCTTTTGGTGAAGAAATCCTAGCAACAAGGTGTTTGCTTAAGGCTTGCGGGTATAAGAGCTCGAGGATACCTCTCCTTGGTGTTTTGGCCATTCAAGACTTCATCCTCTTCTTCACATCCAACGTTTTGCGCAGCCTTTAGAAGGTAGTTCATCAAATGGTTCTGGGCAGCTTTGGAAGGTAGTTACATGGTCGTTTTTGGTTGTTATTGTTTTTCTTGTTTGCTAGTTATTTCACATATATATGATCCTTATAATCTTGGGTTTGTTGTTGACATAAAATGAGCCTTAATTTTCAGCTTATAAATCATTATATTAAGGTTAGTTTCCGCTGCGTTTTTCTTGTTTAAATGGTTAAACAACCTTGTCATTGGTCCAACACACTCAACATTGGCATCTAGAGCCGGATATGTAGATGACTAGCTTCATTATCCTTGTAAAATTGGTTTTATGGGGTTTAGGGGCTGTTTTGTGATGTTATGATGAATCCCCAACCTTTCAAGGTTATATCTTACATGCTTATGATTAAACCTTGAAAGAATAGATATCAAAATGGTTGATTGTATTTTGTTTGGACAAAACGCCCTAAATTCTTGGTTTATGTTGGCAGAAACTTTAGGGTCAAATGGGGATTCATTTTGGTTCTTGGATGTTGTTTCATATTGGTGCATAACTTAGCCTTGACCTTGTGATGGTTTGCTTTTGGATGGATGATTTATTATGGTTGTTTTCATTCTTTGGGTTGTAATATTTATTCATTTGTGCTTGTAATTGGGGTAATTTATTTATTCATTTATTTGTGATGTAATAGATAGATTAAGTTAGTTTTCTTTATTAGAAAATTTGTATTAGGATATAAATTTTGTAAATAAAGATGCTCAAGATGAAGCACAAAAGGAAGACACAAGGAGAAGGACTTGAAGCATTTGGATGCAACTTCAAGTGGGGGTCTTTGGAGATCTCATCTTTTATGTTGTGTTCAACCCTTAGGAAAGACCAAATGACAACACTTGTGATGGCAAACAAGTGTTGTCAACATAGTGGCTATGGTTATGCACATGTGGTTGTTTCTTGTATGCTTGTTTGATTAGTCATTTTATGTTAATTGTTTGATATGTGGATATGCGTAACAATCTTAATAAATGATCATAACAAGCTGAATTTTCATGGTTCTTAATCATTAATATGTTAATAAAAGTTATAAAAAGGATTAATGATTTCAAATAAAAGAGGTTTTATTAAAAAAAACCGTAGGGTACCATGTATTTGAAAGCATGCGAATACAAGGTACATAGAGTTTTCATAACTAGAATCAATGAAACTAAAATCCCTTTGGAAACAAGTTAAACACCATCCTTTTACACGACACTCGAATCACTTGAGAACTACTTGTGGGATAAAGGTCACTTAACCACTTTTAGGGAACTTGTGTGTTTGAGGTGGGCTTAACATATTTGTGGGATAAACGTCACCTAACCACTTGTATGTGTAAACTCACACGTGTGTGTAAGTAGGACGACTTGAATTGGAAACCTTGTGCATAGGGTCACCGAAGCATGGCGTACAATGGTGTTGATGGGATTTTACATGCCGACTAAACATAAGATGTTTAACCGATCCCATAAAGCTAGAAGTTGCAATAGGTTGCAATTGTCAAATGTTGACTACCTTGTTAATTTAAATAATAGGATAAAGGTCACCTAACTATAATTTAAATGTAACGTTGGATTCTAGATTTTAATTATTAATTGTCTATGAGACATAAAAAGGGTATTAATAATTAAAATGTAATTTTTTTAGAAATACTAATATGAACTTTGTAATTTTGTAGAAATGGCCGCAAACAACAATGTTACCACCCCGACCGCCCCTACCCTATCACTGAGAACCATCTTAGAAAGGGATCGTCTTAACCATAATATATGGACTGGTTTCGAAACTTGAGAATTGTTCTCAAGCAAGAGAAAAAGGCCTATTTCCTTGACGATCCCATTCCTGACCAACCCAATCCCGAGGATGTTGAGGCCTATAACGATTGGCTTAAATACACTGATGATTCCATGCAGGTTTCTTGCCTCATGTTGGGAACCATGATTCCTGAACTCCAAAAGGACTTTGAGCATCATGGGGCATATGACATGATTACCCAGTTGAAGGAAATGTTCCTTCAACAAGCTAGGGTAGAGTGCTTTGAAACGGTTCGAGCACTTCATGTATGTCACATGGAAGAAACCCAATCGGTATCATCTTATGTTCTTAAGAGGAAAAGCCATGTTGATCGCCTCGAGAGGCTTAATTGTCCTGTCTAAAAGGAGCTGGCCACAGATTTAATCCTTAATGGCCTAACCAAAAGGTTTGAGACGTTCATAATGAATTATAATATGAACGGGTGGGACAAGAGCATTGGTGAGCTTCACGTAATGCTCAAAATGGCCGAGGCAGGAATGGGTAGAAAGGTTTTACCTGTTCTCTCGATCAATGAGGGAAGCAATAAGAGAAGGCCATTCCCCGAACCCAAGGCAAATGTTGCCAAAGGAAAGGGGCACATCAAAGGCAAAGGGAAAAGGAAGGCTAAAGCGGAACCTCCAAAGCCTAAGCTTAAGAAGCCTAAGGTAACAGAGAACGACCCATGTTTTGAGTGTGGTGAGATAGGACATTGGAAAAGGAATTGTCCCACCTATCTCAAAGAGTTGAGAAACAAGAGGGATGCTGGGCAAACCTCAGGTACAACTTTCATGATTCACATTGGTTTAAATGTTATTTCTTCCAACACATGGGTATTGGATACCGGATGTGGAACTCATATTTGCAGTTTGTTGCAGGAGTTCAAAAGAAATAAGCACTTTAAGAAGGGAGACATAAGTCCCTACATGGGAAACGGAGCAAAAGTTGATGTCGAAGCCCAAGGAGACTATATTTTGAAACTTTCAAATGGTTTGGAAGTTGTTCTCAAGAACATTTTATATGATCCTAGTTTGAATAGGAACATAATTTATGTTCCCTTTTAAAACAATGTGGTTATGAATTAAAGTTTGTTAACAATGGTATTTATGTTTGTATGGATAATGTGTTTTATTTTAAGGCTATGCCTTTTAGTGGTATCTATGAATTGGTTCATGATGATTCATCCTATAATAAATCATTATACTAATCAAGCACCAAGAAACTTAAAATGGTTTAAGTGATTAATATATTGGCATTGTCGTCTTGGTCACATAAACAAGAATAGAATTCAAACACTTCAAAAGAATGGTCTTTTGAAAACAAATGAAAATGTTTCATTTGGTAAGGGTGAATCTTGTTTACAAGGGAAGATAACCAAGTCATCCTTTAGTGGTACTAACGAGAGGGCAAAAGACTTATTGGAAATCATACATTCGGATGTATGTGGACCTTTTAAGACAATGACAAGAAATGGTGAAAGATACTTCATTACCTTTACCGACGATTATAGTCGCTATGGTTATGTGTACTTGATGGCACATAAACATGAAGCTTTTGAAATGTTCAAAATCTTTAAGAATGAAGTAGAAAATCAACTCAATAAAACAATCAAAGTTCTTCGTTCGGATAGAGGAGGTGAATACCTTAGTGAGGCTTTTCAGGATCATTTAAGAAGTTGTGGGATCATCTCACAACTTACTCCACCTGGAACACCATAACATAATGGTGTGTTTGAAAGGAGAAATCGAACCCTATTAGATATGGTTCGATCTATGATGGATGTAAGCTCACTACCTCTATCATTTTAGGGCTTCGCTTTGCTCTCTGCGGCTCGTATTTTGAATATGGCCCCAACCAAGAAAGTGAATTTGACACATTTGAAATATGGCATGGAAGAGTTCCATCTCTATCATATTTAAAGGTATGGGGTTGTGAAGCTTATGTTAAGCTAAACACCCGAAACAAGTTGGAAAGTCGATCCACTAAGTGTATATTTGTTGGATATCCCAAAGACTGTATATGATACTACTTCATCGATCCAACAGAGCAAAAAGTATATATTGCTCGAAAGGCAGAGTTCTTGGAAGCTAAGTTCCTTAGAAAGGAATAACATATAAAACAGTGGAATTTCATGAGGATCAAGATCCACAAACCGATACACGTTTGGTTGACACTAGCAATCAACAAGAGGTTGTTGTTGATGATCAAGAGGTTGATCAATACACACAAAATGTTCGCAGATCTGGTAGAGTTAGCATTCCACCTGAAAGATATGAATTTTTTCATGAATGGATGCTATGTGGTTGACTCCGATGAGCCAACTACATACCATGATGCAATGTCCAATTCGGATTGTGACAAATGGCTGGAAGCCATGAATGTAGAGATGCAATCCATGTATGACAACCAAGTTTGGGTATTGGTTGACCCTCCACTTAACTCCAAACCGGTTGGATGCAAGTGGGTTTTCAAGAAGAAAACCGATATACATGGAAACTTTGATACTTACAAATCAAGACTTGTAGCAAAAGGTTTCACTCAAACTCAAGGGGTTGATTATGATGAAACCTTCTCACCTGTGGCAATGCTAAAGTCAATTAGGATATTGTTTGCCATAACCGCATATTATGACTATGAGATTTGGCAAATGGATGTCAAAACCGCTTTTCTTAATGGACATCTCGAAGAGACTGTCCATATGGTTCAGCCTGATGGTTTTGTCGATCCATAACATCCTAATAAAGTATGCAAGTTAAAGAGGTCAATCTATGGATTGAAACAAGCATCAAGAAGTTGGAATCAACGTTTCGATGAAGAAATCAAGAAATATGGTTTCATCAAGAATGCTGACGAGGCTTGTGTATATAGAAGGCTAGTGGGAGCATAACTACATTTCTAGTATTGTATGTTGATGACATACTACTTTTTGGAAATGATATTCCAACCATGGAAGGTGTTAAAACCTGGCTTGGACGTTGTTTTTCCATAAAATATCTCGGTGAAGCCGCCTATATTTTGGGAATAAAATCTATAGGGATAGATCGAGGCAGTTAATAGGTTTAAATCAAAGTGCATACATTGATGAATTCTTGAAAAGGTTCAAGATGAAAACTCTAAGAAAGGTATGGTACCTATTCAAAGAGGGACAATATTGAGTACATCTCAATGTCCAAGCTCAAAGGATGAGCAAGATCGAATGAAGGACATCCCATATGCGTCTGCTATAGGATCTATCATGTATGCGATGATATGCACTAGACCGGACATGTCATGCGCGTTAAGCATGACAAGTAGATATCAAAAAAATCTAGGTAATAGCCATTGGATGGCTGTTAAAAGTATATTGAAATACCTTAGGAGGACTAAGGATATGTTTCTAATATATGGGTCTGGTGAAGAGGAACTCATTGTAAAGGGTTACACGGATGCGAGCTTCCAAACTCATCAAGATGATTCTCGATAACAATCGGGGTATGTCTTCATTATGAATGGAGGGGCAGTGTCATGGAGGAGTTCAAAACAAGACGTGGTAGCATTGTCTACTACAGAATCCAAATACATAGCCGCCTCATTAGCAGCTCAGGAAGCTGCATGGATAAAGAAATTTATCGCTGATCTAGGGGTCGTCCCTACCATTCAAGACCCCCTAGAAATCTTTTGTGATAACAAGGGTGCGATTGCACAAATCATGAACCCCATGCACATCAAAAGACTAGACACATTGAGCGGAGATTCAACTACATAAGGGATGAAGTTGAAAAAGGAAAGATATCTATTCATAAAGTTCACACCCATCAAAACATTGCGGATCCACTCACGAAGCTCCTTGAAAGGGCAAAGCATGAAAGTCATACTTGTGCCTTAGGACTTCGATTTTCTAGTGATTGGAATTGATCTGTTTAGTATTTAAAAGGTTGGAACAATGTAACTTTTAACTCTTTATATATTTGTGATATTATAAGATTGTGTTCCTTTAAGCATGTATATATATCCATGAATATGTTTATTATTCTAAATGTCCGTAGTTGGTCATATTTGTGGGAACAAATATGAACATAAGACTATTATGAACACGGATTGGTGGATATTCATAAGGTATGAACATAGAGCAATTGGTTGCAACCAAAGTTCATAGATATTTGTGGGATACAAATACTGGACTGACCCGCATCTCAATTTTACTACATGTAATCTTCTAGATTGATCATAATTAATTTGAGTAAACGCGATATCATTTGGTATCCTCCGACGTGAGATACATATTGGGTTTTGATATTCACCAAATGTTATACCTTGAGCTAGTTCTTCACTGCTCTGAAATAATGGACAGTACATAAGGCTATGCTCAGGTGTGACACGAGGTGATTATGAGAAACGTATGTAGTCAAGATGAAATTTGTTCCTCTTATTCATTGAGGGCAAGATGTCTAAGGCCTGATTAAGTTAAATCAACAAGGAATGATCATTCTGTGTCCTTGGATTTAACATGACATCAGTAACAAAAGGATAAATGATTGATTCACCTAAATCATTTCAAGTTGGATACTTGAAGGGGATGATGTTATTGAATGGATTTCAATCATGCGTATTAAGGGTAGTAAACCGTTGTTAGGCGGTATTTACTACTTGCATCAATCTTCTATGAATCTTGTGCAAGTGGGAGATTGTTGGATTCTTTATGCCCAAGACACATAGAATATTGATGTGGTTAGTACGTAATGATCCAAGTCGGGTCATACCCAATAACAAGCTTAGCAAACATCAATATAAGTATTTAATTGATGATATGGTCATGCAATTGAATAAATACACCAATTAAGAAAATGGGTTTTTTCTAATAAATTGCATATGAGATGAAACAACTTATAAGGATATTTTGTTTATGACAATATTTGTAATGTTATTTAAGTTGGTTAAATAACATCAAATAATAAAATTGTGTGTGTATAAGTTATATAATTAAAAGGTTGATTAGATAACTTAAAAATGTAATTAGTAAAACAAAATGTAAAAGGTTTTTTGGAGGAAAACCCCAACCCTTTGAAACTTCAGCCGCCCCCTTTAAGGGTGGGTTTGGCCTTTTGTTTTACCTTCTTGCTTTTCTTGAAAACACACACAACCTCTCTTCTCTCTCTCACATGCAAAGGACCAAGAACCAACCTTTCTCTCTAGTTTTTTTTGAAGGTTTCTTAGCTGAAAATCGGATTTTCAGCCTCTCCTTTGTTCGGTTTTGGTGAAGAAATCCTAGCAACAAGGTGTTTGCTTGAGGCTTACGGGTATACAAGCTTGAGGACACCTCTCCTTGGTGTTTTGGCCATTCAAGACTTCATCCTCTTCTTCACATCCAACGTTTTGGGCAGCCTTTAGAAGGTAGTTCATCAAACGGTTTTTGGGCAGCTTTGGAAGGTAGTTGCATTGTCGTTTTTGGTTGTTATTGTTTACTTGTTTGCTAGTTATTTCACATATATATGATCCTTATAATCTTGGGTTTGTTGTTGACATAAAATGAGCCTTAATTTTCAGCTTACAAATCATTATATTAGGTTAGTTTCCGCTGCGTTTTTCTTGTTTAGATGGTTAAACAACCTTGTCATTGGTCCAACAAACCCAACATAAAGATGATAAAACAAGTATGATATCCACATGAATAGTTTATAAAGATGAGGAATGAACGTTCAAGGAAACGTTAACAGAAACCACGTCGATTGACGGACCTTGTGGTGACGGATGTCACAGTATCCCTAGTTGAGAGAATTTCATCCCGAAATTCAGCTGGAGTTAGGTCCAACAGTATCATCCTCGAATAAATTTGGATATTTAAGTTTCATCTGGTCTTCCTGTTCCCATGTAAACTCTGGCTCTCGTTTTGAATTCCATCTCACGCGAACAATTGGTATTCTACTGCGCTTTAATTGCTTGACCTTTCGATCCATGATCTCAATAGGTTCCACAACAAAATGAAGTTTTTCATCAATCTTGATGTCCTCAATTGGTATCTGAAGTGTTTCATCAGCCAAACACTTCTTGAGGTTCGACACGTGGAAAGTATCATGTACGCCGCTGATTTCTTGTGGTAACCTTAATCGGTAAGCCACTGGACCAATTCTTTCTGTAATCTCAAATGATCCTACATATCTTGGGGCTAACTTCCCTTTCTTTCCAAACCAAACAATTCCTTTCCAAGGAGAGACTTTGAGTAAAACGGTTGTCGGCATAGCTCTTTTGGCGATCTCTAGCAGCTTTTAGTCTGTCTTTGATTCGGAAAATCTTGTCGGTTGTTTCTTGAATGATCTATGGGCCTCTTAACTAACTTTCACCAATCTCAGACCAACAAACGGGTGATCTACATTTCCTTCCATACAAGGCTTCGAACGTAGCACACCCAATGCTGGTATGGTAGCTGTTGTTGTAAGAGAACTCAATCAACGGTAAATGAGTGCCCAACTGCCACCAAAGTCGATTAGACACGCCCTCAGCATGTCTTTCAACATTTGTAGTTCGTTCACTTTGCCATCTGCCTAAGGGTGATAGGCAGTACTCATATCTAATCGAGTGCCCATCACTTTCTGTAGTGTCTGCCAAAATAATGAAGTAATCGGCTGTCACGGTCGGATATAATCGACATCGACACTCCTTGCCTTGTCACGATCTCCTTGATGTACAATCTCGCCAACTTATCCATTTTGTAGTATTCTTGGATCGGCAAGAAATGAGCTGACTTCGTCATCCGATCCACTACGACCCATATCGAGTAATGCCCGCTGCTCGTTCTAGGGAGTTTGGTAATAAAATCCATGGCTATGTTCTCCCATTTCCACTCAGGAATCTCAGGTTGCTGTAACAATCTCGATGGTTTCTGGTGTTCAGCTTTAACTTTCGAGCACCTTAAGCATCTGCTTACGTACATAGCAATGTCCTTCTTCATGCCTAGCCACCAGTACAGATCCTTAGATCGTGGTACATCTTGTCTGCACTAGGATGGATAGAATATCGCGTCTTGTGTGCTTCATCCATGACTAAGATACGTACACCTCCCTATCTGGGTACCCATATACGATCCATGAAACCATCATCCTTGCAACTCATTTGTTTATCCAACCCTCGGAATTCTTCTCCCGCAAGGTTTTCTTCTTTCAACGCCTCACTTTGTGCAATTTGGATCTGAGCTTTCAAATTCGTTTGAATAGTCAATCCCAACACTCGAGCACGTAGTGGTTTCGCGCGTTCTTTACGGCTTAAAGCATCAGCCACCATGTTAGCTTTCTCTGGATGATATCAGATTTCATAATCGTAGTCACTGAGAAGCTCTACCCAATGTCGCTGACGCATATTAAGTTCCTTCTTATCCAGGATATGTTAGAGGCTCTTATGATCAGTGTAGATGATACATTTGGTTCCATACAGGTAATGCCTCCATATCTTGAGTGCAAATACTACAACGCCCAACTCCAAATCATGGTTTGTATAGTTCTTTTCGTGCACCTTAAGTTGTCGTGAAGCATAGGCAATCACCTTATCCTTCTGCATTAGTACACATCCCAATCCTTGATGTGACACATCACAGTATACTACAAAATCATCAGTTCCGTCTGGGAGGGACAATATCGGTGCATTGCACAACCTCTCTTTCAACGTTTGGAACGCTTGTTCTTGTGCTCCCCAATCAAACTTCTTGTCTTTCTGGGTCAACAGCGTTAACGGTTGAGCGATCTTTGAAAAATTCGTGATGAAGCGACGATAGTACCTTGGCCAATCCTAAGAGTTGCCGTATCTCTGAAGGTATCTAGGGTGCATCCTATTTCTTCACCGCTTCGATCTTGCCGGGATCTACATGAATCCCATCCTCGTTAACCACATGACCCAAAAACTTCACTTCCCACAACCAGAATTCACACTTTGAAAAGTTTCTCTTCCCGGAACACCTCCAGAATTGCTCAAAGGTGTTCTTTGTGATCCTCTTTCGATCGGGAGTAGATAAGTATATCGTCTATGAATACGATCACAAACTTATCCAAGTAACGTTTACACACCCGATTCATTAGGTCCATAAACACAGCTGGTGCGTTAGTCAACCCGAACGGCATAACCAGGAACTCATAGTGCCCATAACGATTTCTAAACGCTGTTTTCGGTATGTCCTCCTTGAAAACCCTTAGTTGATGATATCTAGAATGAAAGTTGATCTTTGAGAAATACAAAGCTCCTTGCAGCTGTCAAACAGATCGTCGATCCTCGGGAGAGGATATCGATTCTTCATGGTAACTTGTTCAACTCATGGTAATCGATACATATGCTGAACGACCCATCCTTCTTTTTGACAAATAGTACCGGTGCTCCCCATGGTGAGTGACTCGGCCAAATAAAACCCTTCTCCAGTAGTTCTTATAACTGACTAGATAATTCCTACATTTCAGACGACGCTAACCAGTATGGTGTCTTTGCAACCGGTGTAGCTCCAGGAACCAACTCTACACGAAATTACACCTGTCGTGGAGGAGGTAAACTAGACAACTCATCGGGGAATACATTTGGGTAGTCCCGTCTCACTGGAATGTTTACTAATTTCCTTTCTTCTTCCTTCTTTTCTACCACATGAGCCAGAAAAAGCGTAGCATTGCTTTCGTAAACTTCGGCATGTTCTCATGCAGGAGATGAGCTTTAGGTTTCTTGCCGGTCGTTCTCCTTGAATTCTGAGTACCTCCCCGTTTGGCATAGGGATTCATACTACTTTATCCCGACAGACAATCTCAGGTCCGTGTTTTGACAACCAATCCATTCCCACGATCACGTCGAAACTTCTTAACTCAAAGGGTATCAAGTCTATATCGAAGGCATGGTCCTCCAATCTCATTGAGCACTTTGTAATGATTTCATCAGCCTAAACAACCCTACCATTGGTCATTTCTACGGAGTAGCTAGTTTCTAGCCTACTAGGACTCAAATCAAGCAATTGAACGAACTCAGTAGACATAAAGCTATTGTTTGCTCTAGTGTCAAATAATATAGATGCGAAGTGATGATTGAGTAAGTGTGTACCCGTGACAACATTCGGGTCCTGACGGGCATCGTTGGCTCCAATGACAAATGCACGTCCCCGAGTTGTATTCCCTTGATTCGCCGATCCTTGATTTCCAGCTATGGCTATCACCGGTTGCTGGTTGTTCCCTTGTTGACCCGGTGCCAGATTCAGTCTGGGGCACATGTTTCTATAGTGATCGGGGCTTCCACACTCATAACAGCCTTTGGCATTCCCACCGGGGTTAACCACGTTGACCGTGCTAGCAGATTCAGCGCCGCCCTGCAGTCTTTTGCTAGATGTCACGGGCGTCTACAGTTCACGAACACTAGGCACGGCATTGCTGGGGGATGATGGAAGTTGCACCTATCACATTTCGGGTGCGGCCCACATACTCTCTCTTGCCCTGTCTCACGGCCACAAAATTTCTGGCTATCTTGGCCTTGTCAAATTTCCCGGCATTCCACCGGCTCGTTTCCCCAACATCTTTTCTCTTCTCTGCTCCTCTTTCCAATACCCCTATTCTCACCATCTCGTCAGTTAGAGTGCCAGCCTTCAGAATTGCACTCTGAATCGTAGGAGGAGCAGCTGCTGTTGCCATCGCTCGGATTTGAGGCACAAGTCCCCAAATATACCTCTCGATCTTCTTTGATTCCAGAGTGACCAGATGTGGAACCAATCTTGCTAACTCATGAAAACGGTTAGTGTATGCTACGTGCCCAGGTCCCACCATAGCATGATTCCAGAATTCATGCTCCAATTTCTGCATCTCGTTAAGTGGGCATATTCCTTAGTGATTAAGGTTTTAAACTCATCCCATGACATCTGCATCGCTGATTCTCTTCCCTTAGCCTGAACCTGAGTGTTCACCAAGTTAGTGCCTTGACCTGTAGTGAACACGTGGCATACTTAATCTTCTGGTTCTCGAGGCACTCGTTGATATCGATCACCGCCTCCATCTTCTCAAGCTATCTGGTGAGGGCTATCGCTCCATCTTTTCCATCAAACTCTTTCGGTTTGCAGGCCACAAACTCCTTGTACGAACATCCCCTTCTAGCATTAACAACCCCAGTCTCATTACCGGCTGTTCCACCATTCCCGATTTCCTGATTACTCTCGTTCCCAGTCGGGTTCCCATTATCCTCATTATCATTACCACCATCCCCGTGAGGGTGGTGATTCTAAAGAGCATCGCTCACTTGGGCCACAATAGTTGGGATCGTGCGGCCAGCTGTTGAGCGATCAGAGTTGCCATGTCAGTGCTTCTTATTTCTTGATTATTACCGGTCAGGCCATCACTTGCTCTTGGTGCCTTCCTCTGCCTCTGCCTCTGCCCCTCGGGGCTTCACTTCCGCCACTGTTGATGTGGGTAACTCTTTGAGGTGGCATTTTCTAATCATAGAAGTAGTAAACACATAAGCTTTAACCATTTCAAAGTATATTATCCATTCTACACATCAAAGTCCAGCATTCCAAGTTAATATCACACTTGTTATTACCACACATCACATACAAGTCCTGTCGTTCTCACACCATGTATAGGTAATGTTCCAACATTAATCCATAATAATAATTGCAAACCCATGCATATAATCATGTTAGTCTAGCCAAGGTTGTCTATCTCCTCCTCTTTTGAGGTTTCAGACATAACCTCCTCAGGGTAAATCCCAGTGTCCATGGTCAAGCGCAATAATATGATCTGTGAAGATCCCTTCGGGTTTAATACCTGGATTTGATAAAACAACTTGGCGCGCAGAGGGAACAGAAGATTCGATAGAAGCATCCCATAAGGACTGAGCGTAAGGGCTTCCTCACAAGGTGAAAAGATCACAAGGCAGATAGATAAACGAACACACATGAAGGTTCCTAAGTTATAGTATAGGTCAAGTGAATTGCCTGATTCTCTATAACCAATAGCTCTGATACCAGTCTGTCACACCCCCGCTAAAAGTGGAAACACGGGGATGTAATGAGACGGGAACGTCATAACACATGGTAATCACTAGAGATGAAATATAATAAATGATGACAAGCGTGTCATGATGACACCGACACAAAGGAGACTTGTGTCGTGTTTAGTCAATATTGACGACAACATAGCCATAAGCATAACATTATAAATGATTCACATAAACAAAGAATATAACATTGTAGGTAATTCCCACAACCCGGTAACAAGTATCAAAGTATGATGTTGTTTAAGTTAGACTACAACAATGATTTCCAAAAGACAATGTTCATTAAGTATGTTTAGTCTCAAAATGCATCCTAGGGTCTCCACTAAGGCAGCACACCTAGATCTTCAATTAGCATTGCCACCTGAAAAGATATACTCAAAATGTCAACAAAATTGTTAATGAGCTCGCAGGTTTAAGTAGTAAATAAGTAATTGATGTTGTATAATAATTGTTGTGGAATACCGTGTATACAGTTATAAGTAAGCAAAATCACATGACATGAGCTTTACAACCAAACTTAACGACGTACACACAGTATCTTGTCGGAATATATTCACCCAAGGCTCGTTCCTGGCCACTGTTGGTTCTAACTAGTATACCAACAAACAAAGGTGGGGGTGTTAACCCAGTAGTACTGCCAATACCTATCCGTCGGTTCCAACACTGGAATTAAATGATTGTAAAAGAAAGTATCACACAATAAACTCAAGCATGTATTAGATAAGTACTCACAAACAGTAACACGTTGATTCCAGGTATGTAAATTGTATGTAAGTTGTATAGCATAATGAAATGGGTGAGCATACTTTTTCTCCAAGTTTGTAAATGATTGAAAAGTTGTATAAGCATAAAAAGGGGCCATAAAACTCACTTGTCAAGTGGTAAGTATGAGTAATCAAAGTTCCCCAAATGTTGTATGCAATGAACGGTCAAACACCTATTGACAGTTATTGTTAAGCATTAATGATATGTATAAAGTAAATAGTAACGTTTAGTCGATTCGGGTCGTATCGGTTTGGTCGCGTGTAACACACACAAGCTGACGCACGTATTAGATCTTATGTATCCAAGTACTAGAAACCGTCGCCATTGCCGTGATATTGTGGAAAAGATCCATTGTTATAAGAGAAGTATTTGTTAAATATTAGTAGTCACGAATCAGCTTCATTCGTACGATTGAACCTTCATTCATGTGACTGGCATTCAGTCGTACCACACAGCAGTCAATCACACGACTCAACCTCCATACGCACGAATCAACCATCATTCGTACGAATCAGCTTCATTCATACGACTGAACCTCCATTCGTACTTTTGGCCTTCAGTCGTGCGATACGCGCACAATCGCACACATCCATTCGTTCGCATGACTCAATCGCACACAACATTCATCTGCATTGACTCAATCGCAAGCGTTCATTCGATTGCGTGACTCAATTGCATGACATACCCAGTCGCACAACTTAGTCCCCTGAATGACTCAGCCGCACGACTCAATCGCATGACTCAATCGCACGACTCACCCAATCGCACAGCTCAGTCACATGACAGACCCAGTCGCCAGAATGGCAGATTTGCGACTGCAGAAGTGCAAAGCAGCCTTCGGCTATTCTGTGCATGAGTTTTACACCATGAGGACTTCCAGAAACACACTACCAACATACACAAGCAAGAAGAACACGCAGAAAGACATCACACGCACCGGTGCGACCACATGTGTTCGGGTTGGACCCGAACACCCAAAACCCTAAGAGGAAAGCAATGAAAAAGCAAGATAAGGGACGACCAAGGTCATCTACCGGCAAGAATGGAGTAGACTCGGTTGTAGTCGAAGTCTAGACGACGAAAACGGGACCAAACGGGGCGGTTTTGGTGCATGGAAGAAGATGAAAGTGAAGAAGAGAATGAAGAAGAAGAAGATGAAGTGAATGAGGGCTAGGGCTGGTAAAATGGGGTTTATATACCCAGCCCAAGTTTGGAAAATGGCACATTTAGTCCCTACACTTAAATCCCCAAATCCCCAAATTTGTTTCGGTTGAAAACGACTTTAATAGGTAAGTTATATTGATGATAACAAAAACCACATCGATTGATGGACCTTGTGGTGACGGAAGTCACAACTGGAGGGGAAGAACCGAGGGCGAGCGCCAGAGCGTTTATGATGACGCAGGAGGAGGCTAGGACGGACCCTGATGTTATGTCAGGTAGGTTTCTAGTAAATCAAACTTTAGCCTCTGTGTTATTCGATCATGGTATTAATAAAAGTTTTATTTCTACTGCTTTCTGTGCTAAACTGCCTGTTAGTAGTAGGAGTGTAGATGTGCCCTTTGATGTAGAAACCACCATAGGCAAGTCTACCAGGAATTCTGAGATGATAGAAGCTTGTGACGTGAAATTAGAAGGTCACAAGTTCCCTGTTAGACCATTCGTGATCACCTTAGGTGGTTTCGATATAGTTCTTCGCATGGATTGGTTAGCGAACTACGAGGCGAACATTGTGCGTCGCAAGAAGATGATTTGGTTAACAGCACCTGACGGGAGTATGGTGAAGGTTTATGGTGATCGAGTCACTACGATTCCGAAAGGTATTTCAACAATGGTGGCAGGAAAGTGCATGAGGCATGGATGTAGTGCTTACTTGGCTTATGTAAGGATGTGGATACACCAACCTACTATCCAATGTACCGGTTGTGTGTGACTTTCTAGATGTATTTCCCGAAGACTTACCAGGAGTGCCACCTAACCGGGAGATCGAGTTTCAAACTGACTTGATACCGGGTGCCCAACCAGTAGCTAAGGCACCGTATCGGTTGGCTCCGACTGAGATGAAAGAGTTGATGGAGCAATTGCAAGAGCTGCTTGATAAGGGGTTTATTAGACCGCGTATCTCTCCTTGGGGTGCTTCGGTCTTATTCGTGAAGAAGAAAGATTGTAGTATGAGGATGTGTATCGACTACCGTGAGCTAAATAAGTTGACGGTAAAGAACCGATACCCGTTACCGAGAATTGATGATTTGTTTGATCAGCTTCAAGGTGCCAGTTGGTTTTCAAGGATAGATCTTCGATGGGGCTACCATCAGCTGAAGGTGAAGGAGCAAGACATTCCTAAAATAGCTTTTCGCACGTGTTAAGGACATTACGAGTTTCTCGTTATGTCTTTCAGTTTGACTAATGTGCCATGTGTCGACCGATGTTGGATAAATCAGTGATTGTGTTTATCAATGATATCTTGATTTATTCCAAGAGTGAAAAATAGCATGTCGGTCACATTCGAGAGGTGTTAGAGACGTTGAGAAGGGAGAAATTGTATGCCAAATTCTCCAAGTGCACATTCTAGTTGCCCAAGGTTCAATTCTTAGGTCACGTGGTGAATCCCGAGGAGATTATGGTAGATCCGGCAAAGGTGGAGGCCGTGATGCAATGGAAGTCTTTGAAGACGCCATCTGAGATTCGTAACTTCTTGGGTTTGGTGGGCTATTATTGAAGATTCATTCAAGACTTCTCTATAATCGCTTCTCCATTAACCAATTTGACTTGTAAGGATGTAAAGTTTGTATGGGGTCAAGCTCAAGAGAAGGGGTTTGAAGATCTGGTGGTTTCTTCTGATGCTTCCTACTCGGCGTTGGGATGTGTGTTAATGCAAAGAGGAAGGGTTATAGCTTATGCATCCCAACAGTTTAAAGTTTATGAGGTCAGTTATCCTAATCATGACTTGGAGCTAGCAGCCGTGGTCTTCGCGTTAAATATTTGGAGGCACTACCTGTATGGGACGAAGTGCACCATATTCACTGACCACAAGAGCTTAAAGCACTTCTTCAAGTAGAAAGATTTCAACATCAGGCAGAGGAGATGGTTGGAGCTCATAGAAGATTATGATTGCGAGATCCATTACCACCCGGGCAAAGCCAACGTGGTGGCAGATGCCCTTAGCCGGAAGGAGAGACCCGACCCGATTCGGTGAAAGCTTACTAGTTGATCATGACATCTGACATAATGAAGCAAGCCAAGGAGTTTCAAGATGAGGCTTTGAAAGTAGATCATGTTAACTCCGAAAGGATGAGAAGTCTGGTTGCGAATTTGGTTGAAAACACACTCAGTGTTAGAACCCGATTTGGGCGGATGTGGATTCCTTGTTTTGGGGATCTACGCGTGAAGATTATGGATGAAGCTCATAAGACTTGATACTTTATTCACTCCAATGCTACAAAGATATACCAAGACATGAAGAAAGATTATTGGTGGCCAAGCACCAAAAGCCGTATGGGAAGATCCAACCATTGGATATATCGGAGTGGAAATGGGAGCACATTACCATGGATTTTATTACGAAGCTACCGCATACCATGAAAGGGTATGATACTATATGGGTGATTGTTGATTATTTGACGAAGAGTGCTCACTTCCTACTGATTCGCGAGACATACTTATCTGAGAAGTTGGCGGATCTGTTCATTAAAGAGATGTAAGCCGTCATGGTGTGTCGGTGTCTATCGTGACACGGGTTTACATCTAAATTTTGGAAGAAATTCCACGATGTGATGGGGACGAGGTTACATATTAGTACGGCTTATCATCCTCAGACGGACGGTCAGTTAGAAAGAACGATTCAGACGTTGGAAAATATGCTTCAGGCATGTGTCATTGATTTTGGAGGAAGTTAGGATGACCACTTACCGTTAGCTGAGTTCTTATATAAAAACAATTATCATGCGAGTATTGGTATGCCTCCCTATGAGATGCTATACAGTAAAAGGTGCGGAACACCCGTGTGTTGGGGTGATATCGGCCATAAAGACTTAGGGAGTGTCGAAGTGTTCGAGGCTACGACTGAGAAGCTGGAAAGGATCAAAGCCTTCATAAAGGCAGCCAAAGATAGACAAATCGTATGTTGATAAACGACGTAGACCGATTGAGTTCCAGGTGGGTGGTAGAGTGATGTTGAAAGTCTCACCTTGGAAGGGTATCATTCGGTTCAGATAGCGAGGGAAGTTGAGCCCAAGGTATAGGGCCTTTCCGAATCATTGCTCGACTAGGAGGGGTGGCTTGTAAACTAGTATTACCAGAGGAGTTAAGTGGAATTCATGGACATTCCATTTATCTCATCTGAGAAAATGTTTAGCAAATGAGGATATGATTGTCCCACTGGAGTATATCGAGGTGGATGAACGGCTCAATTATATGGAAAAATTAGTGGCGATCATCGATCGTAAAGCGAAGAGATTGAGGAATAAAGTGGTTCCACTCATGCGCGTACAGTGAAAGCCCAGAAATGGATCTAAGTCAACGTGGGAGAATGAAGAGGAGATTAGACAGCATTACCCATGTTTGTTCGAGGAATAACAGGTTTCGGGGACGAAACCTATATAAGGGGTGGACTTGTAACACTCGTCACTTTTCGGTTAATGAAAAGAAGAATAAAGAGAAGAAAAGAAAGAAAAGAAGTAAAGTCCAAGTTAACGG
This sequence comes from Flaveria trinervia, assembly GCA_025506515.1. Taxonomy (NCBI): domain Eukaryota; kingdom Viridiplantae; phylum Streptophyta; class Magnoliopsida; order Asterales; family Asteraceae; genus Flaveria; species Flaveria trinervia. The sequence continues at coordinate 20,071,837 of CM046445.1, forward strand.
ACCAATCTTGCCAAAAAGGGGAAAAGTTTGTAAGAGTGGGAGTAAAGGGCATGGCTTCCCACACCACTCTCCCATACTCACTTTAATTCGGCCAAGAGAGAAAAAGAGAAGAGAAAACGGCAAAAACTTAGGGTTTCTTGGAAATCAAGTGCAAAAGTTGAAGCCAAATGGGTTTGTAGGAAGCTCTACTCGAAGAGGCTGTCAATGTGAGTTCTAGGACCCCTCTTTTACACGATTTTGAATGATTTTGACCGATTTTGGGGCTGCAACACATACCTAAACTGTTGTTGGTTGTGTGGGTGTTGAACACATTTTTGTGTGTTGGTGTGTGGTGTAAGACCGTATGGGGCTCGTGTTGGGCTTGTGATGCTTGAATGATGTTCTGGTTGTGTTTCTAGTGCATAGGATGGTTGATTTAAGCCTTGAACAGGTTAGAAAAGGGCTGGAGGCCGAAATCTGTAGTTCGGGTTCGAAGAGACTGCATTCTACACCAAGCTAGGGCTCATGCGACTGGAAGCCATGAGACTGAATGGCATGTGACCGGAGGCCATACGGCCGAAAGGCATGCGCCTGATGGCCATGCACTTGAATAGCGTGCGACTGAAGTCCATGTGCATGAATGCCATGCGACTGAGGGCCAGACGCATGGAAGTCATGTGACTGAAGGTCATGCACCTGAAAGTTATGCGACTGAAGGCTATGCAACCGGGAATCCATACGCCCCTTAGTGCCCATGCTTCTGGAGACTGTCCATAGGCCTAAGTACCCGTTCTCCCCATAGTGTCCACACACCTAAGTATTCTCATGCACCAGGCCATGCGACTGAATAGTGTCTATGCGCCCAAATAGGGCTCATGCACCTGAAAGAACATAGTTTGTCTTTTGATTTTTGGGGGAAAGTGTAGATGTAGGCTTTGACTTGGGAGGTTCTCGGGGGTTCATGTAAGTTGAATTTTGAGGTCATTGATGATATGTTGGGCATGAATAATGATGTATGATTGATGCTTATGCATGATGATGTGTGATTGATGATGGTTGATGATTATGTTTGATCGTATGTTTGTGTGTTATGTTCCTTATTACGTATGATGATGTGAATTTACGTGGTGTGACATTGTTAATGAATGTAAAGTATTATCTTAATGAAGTGAAAGATTTAAGATAATGAAAGTGGAACATAATGAACAAATGAATGAAAAGTCTTACAAGCAACTGAATGGAGGTTCACAACTCATTGATAGTTGTTAGCTCAACTGTGTGTGTCTATAGCATGCAATTTTGGCTAACTCATAAGGGTTCATACACACAGTAAGAGTTCAGTCTTGGTGACTGCTCCAGTATGTGCGATTTCCTAATTACTATGTGTCATACAGCGTGCGATCTTGGCTAACCCATATGAGTTCACACACGCAAGGGTAGCATGTCCTAGTGAGCGCTCCATACGTGCGATATGGGGCCCTTGTCACTTAACCCTAGATGAATTGCTTGGTGTTTTAGAGGGGGGTTAAGTACATGACAGGACCTAGATAGAAGTGAAAGATAATAAATGTACGAAAAGTGCGATAAGTACGAAATGTGCGAAACGTACGAAATGTACGAAACGAACGATGGTGAAGATAATAATGATTACCTTGATGTATGTACGATGTGTGACATGTGCGATAGTAATGAAAATGTTTTAACAAATGGAAGGTCATGTAATGTTCTTTTATAAAACTAGAACTCACTCAGCAATGCTGACTTTTTATGCATTTTCCAGTTGGCAGGTGAGCATTGCTGAGGATGGCGCGGGGTAGCTACTTGGCATTTTTGGATGGCATTCTTTTGTATAACATTTTTGCATTGTAATACGAATGAACTATATTTTGTAATGAACGATGTATTAATTTGCGAAAGTGTTTATTTAAAGGACATGAAATGTTTGTTTAAAGTGTTTCGGCTGCATGATTTTAGTAAAGTTAATGTAATTATATGACTTATGTGCGATGATTGACCAGCTGTGAGCGTCCCGGGAACGGGGCCTTACAAGTTGGTATCAGAGCCGAAGTTTAAGTTAAAAGGGTAAATTTTCAAAAGAAACCTAAACTTAAACTGAAAATGGGATGAAAGGGGAACGGATGCCTGTCCGAGTAGCTGCGTGCCATCAGGTATTTTCTTAATGTTAACCAACATTATATGCGCATGTTATGTGGCTTTTGTGCCTTTAGTAGATTTAGATACTGATGTAGTTAGGATAGGAAATGCTTGAGGTATGAAGAGTAAAGTAAGTGGCTAATCACAACTCGCCACTGTAATTAGGGACTTACTATACTTGACATAACTAAGCTATTACCTTGAATGACTGTGTTCGTGTTTGAATCTTATAGCATGCTTAGAGGATGGCTGGTGGTAGATCTTCTAAGGCTTCTCATGGTGGAGGTCGTGGTGGACGTGGTGTTGAACCACGGGTCACGAGAGGAAGGCCTTGGGCCGAGAAGGTGGCTCATGAAGAGCCCGAGACCCCTCATCCAGAGGGCAGAGATGAGAGTGCTAACTTGAGGGCCTCAGTGAAGGAGGCTGTTGTGGAGGAAGTGCATCAAGTAATGCAGACGATCCTACCATGTGTCTATAGCGTGCGATATTGGCTAACTCATAAGGGTTCATACACACAGTAAGAGTTCAGTCTTGGTGACTGCTCCAATACGTGCGATTTCCTAAGTATTGTGTGTTATACAACGTACGATCTTGGCTAACCATAAGAGTTCACACACAAAGGGGGAGTTTGTCCTAGTGACCACTCCATACGTGTGATATGGGGTCCTTGTTGCTTAAACCTAGATGAATTGCTTGGTGATCTAGAGGGGGGTTAAGCGTATAACAGGACCCAGATAGGAATGGAAAGTCAATAAATGTACCAAATGTGCCATAGGTACAAAATGTGCAAAACGTGTGAAATGTACGAAATGAACGATGATGAAGATAATAATTATTACCTTGATGTATGTATGATGTGTGATCACGTGCGATAGGAATGAAAATGTTTTAATGAATGAAAGGTAATGTAATGTTTTATTATAAAACTAGAACTCACTAGCAATGCTGACTTTTATGTGTTTCTAGTTGGTAGGTAATGGTTGCTGAGGATGGCACGAGGCGGCTACTCAGCTCATTTTGGATGACATTCTTTTGTTCAATGTTTTTGCATTATAGTGCGAACAAACGACATTTTGTAATGAATATTTTATTATTTTGCAAAAAGCGTTTATTTTAATGAAATGAAACGTCTGTTTTATGATTCCGCTGCAATGTTTTCTTTAAGTTAATGAAAATATATGTTTTTATGTGCGATGAATGACCAGCCGTAAGCATCCCAGGAAAGGGGCCTTACAATTTACCCGTTCTATAATCTGAACCATCTTCATAAAATCAATGGTAATAGAATGAGTTAAAGAGTTCATACAATAATAGTGGATTGGCACAATACTCATTCCTATATATATATATATATATATATTATATATATATATATATATATATATATAATATATATATATATATATATATATATGTATATACATATAAATATACATATGTATATACATACATATATATATATATATGTATATATTTATGTATATATAGGGGAGAGATCAAATGAAAACTAAGAAAACCACCACTTTCCAATTACATAAATAATAATTTATTCGACCTTTTTATTGTTTAAAGTACATTTAAGTAAATTTCAACTTTCATTTTTGAATTCATTATATATTATTTAGTTTAAACTCCAAGAAATGACAATGATGACGAAACGACTTACGTATACGTAACTTATATGAGTTTTATGTATGTAACTTTTAGTTGTACACTTGTTAACACGTACGTACATATACATAACCTCTGCATATACGTAATTATAAGTTGTATACTTTGTAACATGTACTTACATATATGTAACCCTTGGTTTTCATGGTTTTCATTTATAACATGGTTTTCAATGGAACTCTCCCTATATATATATACATATATACACACACACGCACATATATATATATATATATATATATATATATATATATATATATATATATATATATATATATATATATATATACATACATACATACATACTAGTAAGGAACCCACGCGATGCGGCGGCGACATCGATGATACTTCACAATGCGATATTTGTTTTCTAAATACTTGCGTGGCTTCTATTGTATAGTCTATTTATGTCATGAGCATCACAAAACTCAATTAAATAATAGCACACGAATAAGTAAATGTTTTTCATAAACATAGTATTTTAAAAATAAATATCTATTCACACGAATAAGAAAATACAAGTCATAAAGTATGTTAAAAATAAATATCCGCATGTTAACTACTTGGATTTGATGAGATCATTTTTTGTCATAAGCCTTACAAATCTCAATGACCTCATCACCATGCTTCGACCACCACTCTTCATCGGTGTCCAAACTTGAAGATTCTTGTGTCACTTCTGTTTTTACTGCCACTAATTTCTTATTAGGACTTTTTTGTATTTTCTCCTCTTTGACTGAAGCAGGCACTAAAAAACAATGCTAGTAGTGTTTCATTAAAACCAGAAAGGTACATAGATTAAACTATAATTATATATGTTAAATTGATACCAGGCATGTATTGAAGTTCCTTCTTTTGTTCATCCATAATAGATTTCTATTTTATGTAAGAGAAAATGAACAAGTCAGTATGTTATAAAGTATATATTTGATAAGCGAAATTATGTCTTAACTTATATTTTTATTTTTTGTTAGCAATTAATATAGATTAATATGTAATTAACATCCATTCAGAAAATAAAAATTTAAGGCACACAAATCTATTAACTTACTTTCATATATATACACATGTAACTCATTCATCACGTAACACTTCCCGATAGACAACATTGGAGGTGTATACTCCGTCTTGTCTAAAATTTTTTGAAGGATGCATTAACACCTTTGTATTTTCGCGTGATATCCCTCTTGACAATGCCACATAAAGTTGTCCATATGAAAACACAGATTTCGGTAGATAAACGCCAACGTGCAGAATTGTTTGACCTTGAGCTTTATTAATTGTCATTGAAAATCTAAGTCGAATCGGAAATTGTTTTCTTTTTAGTTTAAATGGGAACATGTCGTCTTCAGAAAGAGATAGAGGGATTCTTGGCAAAAATACCCTTTTCCCAATATGTTAGCCCACAGGTATTTCTGCATCAATAACATTGTGCTGGAATCATTTACATATCAATCTTGTGCCATTACATAGACCATGTGATGGATCGATATTCTGCAACAATATTATGGGACATTCAATTTTTAGGCGAAGCTTATGAGGCGGCAAACCACTCACAGTTAATGAGTTTAAGAACTCGATTGGATAGAAGTTGTTATGATCGTCTTCTGCTTCATCAAAACTATAGTAAATTTTTTCCTCCCCTTGAAAAATGTCGATCATTTGATCATTAATCTCATCAACACTCTCATTTCGAGTTGATAATATTGCCCGGGAGATTATATAATCCGAAGAATACAAATTGTTTGAAATAGATTGAAAGATGGCATTAATCAATTCTTTTATAGAGTTTTCTCAAATGGTGCATGGAATTGTCATGTCATCATGTATGCGAATAAATGTTCCTTCAATTGATTCTTCTGTTCCATCACCGACTCATAAAAGAAAATCAAAAAAACCATGGGTCATTAAGCGCTCTCATATTTATGGTCAACCGCATCTTTTTAGTCAAAAACCAAAGAGGCGACATTCGTAGGCTAGAGACTACAATCTGTGCTCGAGTGCCACATTTAATAACCGGCAACACCTCTCTGAAATCACCTCCCATAACCATTATCTTTCCACCAAATGGGAGACTAACGCTTATGATGTCTTGAAATGTCCGATCAACAGCCTCGATTGCCTGCCGTTTTGCCATTGGTGCTTCATCCCAAATGATTAATTTAGATGACCTAAGTAGTTCAGTAGCCCTACTTTGTTTTTTAATGTTGCACATTGAATTATTATTAAGATTTATGGGAATATTGAATGTCAAGTGAGCCGTTCTCCCTCCTGGCATATTATTGGCTGCAGCACCCGATGAAGCTGTTGCGAGAGTAATAAGACCACATGAACGAACTTCAGCAAGCAAAGCTTTGTAATAAAAGATTTTCCCGTTCCACCTGGACCATCTATAAAGAACACACCCGGTAAATCATTATCCACGTGCATCATTAACTCATCAAACACGACTTTTTGGTCCGATTTAAGTGAATGTTTGGCACATAAGTGTTCAGCTTCAACAACTATCGCATACTCCTCTTGCACCTCACGATGACGTACATATTGTAAGTGAGCATCTTCTGTTATGTCCGGAAGATCGAAATCATGGAGATTTTTACCCATAGATTGTAGAAACACCCTAATTTCAGTAAGAACTATATTTTGCACTCGTTCACGACTATGACAATGTAACCTGTGGTCTTCAAATAATGAGTCAAAGTGTTCATTCCACAACTTTCGGACATCTCCAGGTTCGCAAAAAATTATTATAGTCGCGAATAACCTTCTAAGAGCATTGGGAAACTGAAATAGAGACGCTTCTGCTAGAGATTGTGATAAACTTTCATTGTTCTCAATTAAGCCTATGTCAAGAGATGCTTTTTGAAGCGTCATGTGCTTTACACCATTAACTATGCAAAGATCTTCAAAAAAAGTAGGCCCTTTAACATTTGATAAAAGTAGGTGTAAATAGTACTTTTCTCCTTCAGCTGGATTAGCATAAATAATACGACCTCTTTGTGGTTTTTGCAAACGATGATTCCAACGACGCGAGCCTACATTCCACGTGAAATGTTTTGGAAAATCTTTATACAAATATTGTCTTGTTGTTTCATCTACTCTATTTGTATCAAAAAATACAGTAAACATGGTTCTTTTATCTTTTTCTCTGTCAACAATTTCAGACATTATATAATTATCTCTAAATCTAACCATTTGATGATTAGAAAGATGTAGCTGTAAGGCCAACACAATAGGATGAATTTGAGAAAGAGAGAAGGAAAAAATGCGCCACATAGCCTCTGGGGGTGATACATAGCGTGCATCTTGAAATCTCTTTATCTCATTAATGACAACCTCTTGCTCATCTTGATCGGTTTGAATAACTTGTTTATCATGTCCTTTGTAAACATATTTGAATAAATATTTCACAGATTTTATACTTGAGCAAACCTCTACATTCATGTTACAGTTGAACATCATTAAAAGCCTTGGGTTATATGGGACAACCCATCTATTATCAAGAGTTTTTCCTCATACATCCACTTTTATTCCATTATTTCTCCTTCGATATAATGGATATGCATCATCTCCTTGTGTTGTCTGTTCATTAAACTGCCTGAGATAGCGAAAACGACAAATTGGAGGATCACCCTGCATTCAAGGATTGTTTGTTCGTAAATGTCCGCAAGGGCCATGAATCATGTGCTGGACAACAAGCTCGTGCAATTTGGGATAACTTCATATGTTGGGAATTTCAGCACACAGAATCTTATTATAATGGTCGGGATTATTGATTTTGTGTTGTGGGTACATGATAAGAAGAAAATGTGCATGTGGCAAACCTCGATGACATAAACGTATGCTTTGACTTCTCCTAGAATATGTTTCTTGAAGACTTGTTCTTTAAGATCCTCTAATTTAGCACGAAATACTCTTGAAACAAGCTCTGGACGATCTTGTGCAGTTTGACCAACTTTCAAATTATCACATATCTTAGGCCACTGAGGATTACATGTCACTGTAAGGAATAAATCAGGCTTGCCGTCATCTTGAACTAAAGTCATCGCATCTAGAAACCGACGACGCATGTCGCGAGGCCCTCCGATGAAAGTGCAGGCAAGACAAATCAGGCTTGCCGTCATTATAGTATAGATATATATACATATATATAGGGGAGGGATCAAATGAGAACTAGCTTTTTTGTGAGAACTCCAAGAACCAATCTCAACCACTAGTTCTCAATGGCAAAATTGTAATTAACAAAAACATATTTAAAAAATTTATAAATCAAAAAATAACATAAAAATAAAAATAATAAAAACAAAAATGTTCCCCACCTTTCCCTCTTTCATAAAAAAATATAAAAAATTTATAAAAAATAAAAAAATTTCCCGTTTTTTTAACGAAATTCATTTTACACATGTGTAATATCGGATTTACACATGTGTAAATCCAGTACTACACATGTGTATAACTAGATTTACACATATGTAAATAACGGATGTATGATTTTTTCAGAAAAGTATATCAATATGCTAGGCGTTGGAAAGATAAAAAAATATTGAATTTTGTAAATTTTTTTTGAAAAAATGATGTCGTGAAAAAAAGTTACGAACGTTTAGAAAAAGGGGGGAAAATGGCATGTGATAAAAAATGAGTGTCTGAGATTGGTTTTTAGAGTTCTTACAAAAAAGGTGGTTCTCATTTAAACTCTCCCTATATATATATACACATATACATACATACATACATATATATATATATATATAATATATATATATATATATATATATATATATATATATAAGAATTAAGAACTGATCTTAACCATTCATTATTTTTTAATCTTAATAATAAAAATTAAATAAAAAAGGTTAAAATGTAATCATTTAAAGTTTTTCTCCAATTAATTATTTTTCTAATTTATTCACTCCCCTAATTTTTTCTCTTTCTCTCTGTTCTTTTTTCATTAATTTACAAAGTTAGAAGATTAAATTGATCTTGAATATGATTGTTCATATGTTATAGAAGATTCGGTGCGAAACTTATTAATTATCATGTATTTAGATTTAGATATATTAAATGTTTTACGTATGTGTGAATATAATATTTACATTTTAGTGAATATTCAAATTCATCATCTTTTTAACTTATTGTTTATTTATATATATGTCTAATTTTTATTCCATTTATTCATTTTTCAAGTCGATCTTTTATTTTTATATATCTAAGTCTTCAAGTGTTCTTCTATTTATATATTATATATGTACATCCTAAAAAAAACTATTTTTCCAAGTTGATACTTGATTTACATATATCTAAATTGTGACACTCATCACTTTAAGATTGTTAACTAACCGAAGCTCGTTATCATTCGACTATGCATTTATTATCTTCGTGTAAGTAATAAGTTCATGACTTCATTGATTGACATCGTTAGTGGTCGCATGATATCGTAATGCAAAAAAATAATAAATTAGTCTATTATTATTATTATTATTATTATTATTATTATTTATTATTATTATTATTATTATTATATTATTATTATTTTATTGTTATTCTTATTATCTAAATAGTAACATTCGCGAAAATCTATCAAATCACGCTTGAGACGTCGTGAATCTTGAACGTGATAAAATTATTTTACATCATGTCGTAGCCCGTGTATATATTTTCCCCAAATTGATTCGTTAAAGATTGTGTTCTTAAAGTTTTCAATTTATATAAAATGTAAATAAAAAAAACCTAGGGTTTAAATTGTCAATTGATTAAACCTGAAGGAATTAATTATTATATTTTCTTGGATCTTAATTGAAATTATGTAAAAATATATATACACACACGTTTGCCATCGCAACCCTACACGCAAACCCCCCTCGGCCGTCGACCACCAACCGAGCAACCCCTTGCGGTCGGGAATCATCGTCATCCGTCATCGTCTCTCCGTTGTGTTGTTTCGTAAGTAAACTTTCATTGATTTCTTCATTTTGTTAAGTTTTGTTTTCTGTTTCGGTATGATTCGACGGTACGCGGCGGTGTAATTGGGTGTCTAGTCATCTAGTTGTGGGTGTAATTGGGTGTGTCTAGTCATTGTTAAGTTGTGGTCATGGTGGTGTTGTGGTGGTGCATGGTTTTTGTGCCCGGCAGTGTGTGTGTGTATCATGTATGTGTGCAGGTGTGTGGGTTGTAACCTGATTGTTTGTTTGATGTTTGTATGTATGTGGCTGCGTTTGTATGTCTGTTTATATGTATATTGAATGTGGGTGTATAGTTTGAACGTATATATGTGTGTGGGTCTGGATATATTATGTGTGCATATATATTAAATATATAAACACTGCAGTGTTGTGTGCATGCATATAAATTTGTGTGTGCATATAAATATAGTGTTGTGTACATGCATATAAATTTGTTAGTGTGCTTATAAATATAGTGTTGTGTACATGCATATAAATTTGTGTGTTTTGATATAAATATAGTGTGCTGTGTGCTAGTGTGTTGTTTGGGTGAAGTGTGTGTGATAGTGTATGTTTCGAATGTATATAGGTGTGTGCGTAAGGCCCCGTTCCCGGACGTTTACACCTGATCAATTATCGCTCATAAACATATAATTACTTTAACTTGAAATAAACGTTGCAGCGGAAACATTAAAAACACCCATTTCATTGCATTACAAAAGTTTTTGCAAAATAATACATCATTATCAAATTATAAAATACTTGTATTTCCACACAAAAACATTATAAACATGTATGTCATCCAAAAGAGCTGAGTAGCCGCCCCGTGCCATCCTCCGCAACTTTTACCTGCCAACCGGAAAAATGCATAAAAAGTCAACGTTGCTGAGTGAGTTCTAGTTTATAAAAAACATTACATTACCTTTCATTCGTTAAAGCATTTTTATTACTATAACAAGTGATCACACATTGTACGTACACATAGATAATATCATTATTATCTTCTTTTACTGTTCATCACACACTTTCTTTAACTCTTTCATTCTTTATCAATATCTGGATCAGTGTCATCAGCTATGCCCCAAACAAATGGGGTACTGGGACGAATTTCATAATTAACTTACACACTGCACATAGCCTGGCACCAGCACCAGGGTAAGCGACAAAGATCCCAACTGTATACTACACCCCCAACATTATGCATAACTCGGGTACTGGGCTGAAGATTATTAAATGACTTTCACACCGCACATAGCCTGGCACTAGCACCGAGGTGAGTAATCGCCATAAACCACTGTATACTACACCCCCAACATTATGCATAGCTCGGGTACTAGGCCGAAGATCATAAATGACTTCCACACTGCACATAGCCTGGCACCAACACCAAGGTGAGTAATCATTGTAAACCATGTACCACACCATTGGTCAGTCACAAAGACTGGAACCCCTGCCTGTATCTTTAAAGGGTTAGCTAAACCATACTTAGTTGAGCTTACGCATTTTAGAGCCGTGCACCTCTGTACATATTGCTTGCAAGCCTTTGTATACTTTCTCTTTCATTAATGCATGCATTCTATCATTTTGTTCCACTTTTCATTATCTTTCACTTTACGTTACATAATAATTTATCATTTCTTTCACAACTATAACATGTAAAGCCACGGGAAAGATAAACATACATAATATTAACATAAACATAATCACAAAAAGCATCGCCATACAAGGCATCATCATACATACATAACATACATCATACATATCATCACACAATAAGCATCAACCATACATCACATCACAATATCATACTATGCATATCACAACATCTATGACCTCAAAAGTCAACTTACATGAATCCCCGGGAACCTCCCAAGTCAAAACCGACATTTCACTTTTCCCCCAAAAAGTCAGAAAATTTTCTAAGTGTTCATCCGCATTTCCTTCTTCTTCTTCTGCATTTCTTTTTGTTCATCTGCATTTGTTCATCCATATTAACTTTGATCATTCGTATTTGTTCAGTCCCATGAACTTACTCATCCGCATTTGTTCATTCGCAATAACTTTTTTCATCCGCATTTGTTCAGTCGCATGAACTTACTCATCCGCATTTGTTCTTCTGCATTAACTTTGTTCATCCGCATTTGTTTAGTCGCATGAACTTACTCATCCGTATTTGTTCATCCGCATTAACTTTGTTCATCTGCATTTGTTCAGTCACATGAACTTACTCATCCGCATTAACTTTACTCATCCGCATTTGTTTATTTGCATAACTTACTTATTCACATTGACTTCTTATCCGCATTGACATTCTCATCCGCATTGACTTTCTCATCCGCATTGACTTTGTCATCCGCATTGTATGAAACCCAGTTTTATAAAAACATACATACATGTATTTCCAGCCCTAAAATGTAACACCCGAATATTTATTATTTTGAAGCCGATGAAGAAAGAAAAGAAAATAAAGTCCAAAAGTCGAGGGACCAAACTCGCCAACGAAGAAAAGTTGCGAAATGGGGTGATATTAGTAGGGAGAGGGCAGCCCACTCTCCCCACACACCCCACATTTCAGCTTCATAAAAAGAAGAAGAGAGAAAGAAGAGAAAAAGAGGAAATGTTGGTTCGAGTTGGTTCGGGTCGCCAAAATCGTCGTGAAGCAAGTCAAATCGAAGCTCTTGTCGTTGTGCTCGTTTATGTGAGTTCTAAGACCCCTCTTTTACTTGTTTTCAAACGATTTGGGGCTGGAAAACATCTGAAATCGGGTTTTTCGTATGTGTGTAAGTTGACCCGTTTGTGTATGTGTATGTGTATGTATGATGCGTTTGTGACTTGATTGTGAGCTTGTGTGTGCTTGAATGGTGTCGTGGTATGCATCCCTAAGGTTTAGGATGATCGATTTGGGCTTAAAATGGGTTTAGATGTGTTTGGAGGCCGAAAACCCTCGGCTGCAGTCGGGATGAACTGCATTCTGCATCAGTTAGGGCTAGGCGACCGACTGGAGGCCGAATGGAGGCCATACGGCCGATTAGGGTGCGATTGGGGTCCATTCGCACGATTGAATGTCCATTCACACGATTGAAGTTCCATTCGCACGATTGAAAGGCCAGTCGCATGGAGGTCATGCGACTGAAGGTCCATTCGCGCGACTGAAGGTCCATTCGCGCGACTGAAGGTCCAGTCGCATAAGTGCTCATCCGCATTAATCCCATTCGCATGAGTTCCATCCGCATTGTCCATTCGCACGACTGGATGTTCATTCGCATAGGTGTTCATCCGCATTAGTTCAATCGCATGATGTTCAGTCGCATGGAGGCCATGCGACTGAAGGGTGTCCATACGCCCGAGTAGGGCTGTCACACCCGAGGAAAGTGTAGTTTGACTTCTGACTTTCGGGGAAAAGTGCAGATGTAAGTTTTGACGTAAGGGTTCCTGTAAGAGCATGTAAGTTGACGATTGGGGCCTTAGAAAGCATGTTGGGCATGATGATGATGTTGCATGTTTATGCATGTTATATATATGTATGGTGTTGCCCTGTATGATGATGATGAATGTGTATGATATGTTCCTTATTATGATGTATGTTATCTTTCTTGTGGCCTTATGTGTCATGTTAATGAATAAATGAATTATTATGTAACGTAAGGTGAAAGATAATGAAAGAGGAACATAAAGTAAGAATGCATGCATTATTGAATGACGAATGAATGAAGGAAAGGCTTGCAAGCATACAATGAGGTGAGCAACGTGTGGTTGCAAAAGACTCGGATCACAGGCAATCATGGAGATTGCCAATGGGGTGAGCAACGTGTGGTTGCAAAAGACTCGGATCATAGGCAATCATTGAGATTGCCAATGGGGTGAGCAACGTGTGGTTGCAAAAGACTCGGATCACAGGCAATCATGGAGATTGCCAATGGGGTGAGCAACGTGTGGTTGCAAAAGACTCGGATCACAGGCAATCATGGAGATTGCCAATGGGGTGAGCAACGTGTGGTTGCAAAAGACTCGGATCTCAGGCAATCATAGAGATTGCCAATGGGGTGAGCAACGTGTGGTTGCAAAAGACTCGGATCACAGGCAATCATGGAGATTGCCAATGGGGTGAGCAACGTGTGGTTGCAAAAGGCTCGGATCATAGGCCATTAAGATGGCCAGAGAAAGGAGGTGAGTAACTCAGTTGTTGCAACAGACTCGGACAACGCGTTATCGTGAAGTTGCCATGAGGTGAGCAACCCTATGGTTGCAAGAGACTCGGAAATCATGCTATCGTTAAGATTGGCAATTGGGGAGCAACTATATGTTGCAACAGACTCGGATCACGCGAAGTCGTTGGGATTGTTAATGAGGTGAGCGACCCTGTTGTCGCAACAGACTCGAAGGAACGAACGTATAAAGGAACAAAAGATTATGTATGAAAGAACGAAGTATGAATGAACGGAAATGAATGATCGGAATAATGTACCGAATAAGATCCTTGTCAGTCGACCTCAGTAATCATGGCTGAGTACCACGAAGAGGGTAAAGTCTGACCGGATCTAGATAGAGAAACGAACGATAATGTAAACGTGAATGAGTAAGTTAATGAACGGAATGATGAGGATAATACTGATATTATCTGTATGTACGTATGATGGATGATCGTGAACAAATGTAAGTAAAGTATGTTTTATTTATAAAACTAGAACTCACTCAGCAACGCTGACTTTGATGTGTTTCCAGTTGGCAGGTAATGATTGCTGAGGATGGCACGGACGACTACTCAGCTCTTTTGGGATGGCATTCTTTTGATTAATGTTTTTGCATTGTAATGCGAACAAGTTATTTTGTAATGAATTTTGTATTAATTTGCAAAAGCATTTACATGGAAATGAAAGATTGTTTTAGTTTTCCGCTGCGATTTTATGAAATACAAATGAAATTATACGTTTTATGTGCGATGAGAACCCAGCTGTAAGCGTCCCGGGACCGGGCCTTACAAGTTGGTATCAGAGCCAAAGTTTAAGTGAAATGGGTAAATTTTCAAAATAAATCTAATCTTAAACTGAGAATGGGACGGAAAGGGAATAGGATGCCAATTGAGTAGCTGCGTGCCATCAGGTATTTTCGTAAAGTTAATCGGTTTTATGTGCGCATGGTATGTGTTATGTGTTGTACATGGATTTAAATACTGATGTAGTCAGGACAGGTAATGCTTGGGGTGTGAAGAGTAAAGTAAGTGGCTAATCATAACTGGCCACTGTAATTAGGGACTTACTATACTTAACATAGACTAAGTTGTTCCCTTGAATGACTGTGTTGGTGTTTGAATCTTTCAGTGTGCGTGTGATGGCCGGAGGTAGATCTTCGAAAGCTTCTAGGGGTGGAGGTCACGGTGCTGAACCGCGACCCAGAGAGGGAGACCCAGAGTTGAGAGGGTGTTCATGAAGAACCAGAGACCCCTCACCCGGAGGGTGGCGACGAAAGCGCCAATCTGAGAGCCTCAGTAAAGGAGGCTGTTGTAGAAGAAGCCTATCAGGTCATGCAGACAATCTTACCGTCTGCGGTGACTGAGGTTATTAAGGCTGTACGAGAAGGGGAAAGAATAGAAAGAAACAGATCCTCTGGAGAACAGGAACAACCAGAGCCGGAAACGGTTCTATCTGATGACGAAGAGGAAGAAGAAGAGCCTGCGCCGGAAACGGCACGAGGCTGTAATTATGGGGTTTTTATGAGATGCAAGCCCCCTACTTTTGATGGAAACGGCACAGCTGCAGCTGCTCACCGGTAGGTGAGGGAAATGGAAGCCGTTCTCGATATCAGCGAGTGCCAAGAGGACCAAAAGGTGAAGTTTGCTACCCATTCTTTTGTGGATTCAGCTCTGTGTTGGTGGGACAACATTGTCCAAGCTAAGGGTAGTAGGGCCATTGGGAAAATGAAATGGCCTGAGCTGAGAAGGTTGGTGATTGAGGAATTTTGTCCTCATCGGGAAATGGACAAGGTCGAAAGGGAGTTCTTGCAACTGGAGGCGGGAACTATGACGCATCAGCAGTACACCACTAAATTCAACGAGATGGCACGTCTGGTGCCGGATCAGGTGACACCTTTGTCACGAAAGATTAAAAGATATATTCAGGGTTTGCCAGCGGATATTCGCAGGCACATGATAGCTCGCCCGGCGAGTACGTTTAGGTCGGCAGTGGATTTGGCAGGGAGATTGTATGATGAGAGAACAATGGTGGTGACTGAGGGTGGCAAGAAGAACGGTGGTGATCGAAACTGGCGGGGGAAGAGGTTTGGTCGGGGTGATGCCTCGACGGGTAATAAGAAGGCACGAGCAGATGATCGTCGTGTGGTCACATCAAGTGCGGGATCGAAAAGGTGTGGCAAGTGTGGAAGGGACCACGGCGGGGAATGTAGGTTTAGGTCAAACTTATGCTTCAAATGTGGGAAGGCGGGGCACCTGGCAAGGGACTGTCGTATAGTCCGATGCTATAACTGTGGTGAAGAGGGTCACGTAAGTAAGGATTGTAAGAAGTTGAGGGCTGAGAGTTCTGGGATGAAGAGAACTGGAGGTGAAGGACCGAGGGCGAGCGCCAGGGCATTTACCATGACACAGGAGGAAGCTAGGACAGACCCTGATGTCGTGTCCGGTACGTTTCTGGTGAACCAAACTTTAGCTTCTGTGCTATTTGATTCTGGTGCTAGTAGGAGTTTTATTTCTGCTGCTTTCTGTGCTAAGCTTCCTGTTAGTAGTAGACGTGTTGATGCGCCCTTTGAGGTAGAAACTGCCATAGGTAAGTCTACCAGGATTTCTGAGATGATAGAAAATTGTGAGGTGGAATTAGAAGGTCACAAGTTTCCTCTTAGACCGTTTGTGATGACCTTGGGTGGTTTTGATTTGGTTCTTGGGATGGATTGGTTGGCAGACTTCAAGGCGAACATTGTGTGTCGTAAGAAGATGATTCGGTTGACAGCGCCTGATGGAAGTTTGGTAACGGTTTATGGTGATCGGGTTACTACGATCCCAAAGGTGATCTCAATGGCGGTGGCGGGAAAGTGTATGAGGCGTGGATGTAGCGCCTACTTGGCTTATGTAAAGGACGTAGATGCACTAACACCACAACTGTCTGATGTACCGGTTGTGTGTGACTTTCCAGACGTATTCCCAGAAGATTTACCAGGGGTACCACCTGACAGAGAAATTGAATTTCAGATTGATCTGATACCGGGTGCCCAACTGTTGCCAAGGCACCATATCGGTTAGCTCCGACGGAGATGAAAGAGTTGATGGAACAGTTGCAAGAGTTGCTTGATAAGGGGTTCATTAGACCGAGTATCTCTCCTTGGGTGCTGCTCTGGTCCTGTTTGTAAAGAAGAAGGATGGTAGTGTGAGGATGTGCATTGACTACCGCGAGCTGAACAAGTTGACGGTGAAGAACCGCTACCCCTTACTGAGGATAGATGATTTGTTCGATCAGCTTCAGGGTGCCAGTTGGTTTTCAAGAATAGATCTTCGGTCTGGCTATCATCAGTTGAAGGTAAAGGAACAAGATATCCCTAAAACAGCTTTCCGCACGCGCTATGGTCATTATGAGTTTCTTGTCATGTCCTTTGGTTTGACCAACGCGCCAGCTGCTTTTATGGATCTGATGAACCATGTGTGTCGGCCTATGTTGGATAAATCAGTGATTGTGTTTATGATGATATCCTGATTTATTCGAAGAGCAAGATTGAGCACGCCGGTCACATTCGAGAGGTTCTGGAGACGTTGAGAAGGGAGAAATTGTATGCTAAATTCTCCAAGTGCGCGTTTTGGTTGCGCGAAGTTCAGTTTTTGGGTCATGTGGTGAATCCTGACGGGATTATGGTTGACCCGGCGAAGGTGGAGGCGGTTATGCAATGGAGGTCACCAAAGACGCCATCCGAGATCCGTAGTTTCTTGGGCTTGGCGGGCTACTATAGAAGATTCATCCAAGACTTCTCTAAGATTGCTTCTCCACTAACTAAGTTGACCCGAAAGGATGTGAAGTTTGTATGGGGTCAAGCTCAAGAGAAGGCGTTCGAAGAGCTGAAGGCAAGACTGACTCAAGCTCCTGTTCTGTCATTACCCGATGGAAGCGAAGATCTGGTGGTCTATTCTGATGCTTCCTACTCAGGGTTGGGGTGTGTGTTAATGCAGAGAGGAAGGTTATAGCCTACGCATCCCGGCAGTTGAAAGTTCATGAGGTTAATATCCCACTCATGACTTGGAGCTAGCAGCCGTGGTCTTTGCGTTGAAGATCTGGAGGCACTACCTTTACGGGACGAAATGCACCATATTCACTGACCACAAGAGTCTGAAGTACTTCTTCGAGCAAAAAGACCTGAACATGAGGCAGAGGCGATGGTTGGAGCTTATAAAGGACTATGATTGTGAGATCCACTACCATCCAGGCAAGGCCAATGTAGTGGCGGATGCCCTTAGTCGAAAGGAAAGGCCCGAACCGATTCGGGTGAAAGCTTATCAACTAATCATGACCTCTGATGTGATGAAGCAAATCAAGGAGTTTCAAGATGAGGCATTGAAAGAAGATCACCTTAACTCGGAAAGAATGAGAGGTCTGGTTGGGGAATTGGGTGTGAAAACACACTCGGTGTTAGAACTCGATTCGGTCGTGTGTGGATTCCTCGTTTTGGGGATCTACGGGTGAAGATAATGGATGAAGCCCACAAGACTCGATACTCATTCATCCTGGTGCCACGAAAATGTACCATGACATGAAGAAAGATTATTGGTGGCCGGGTATGAAGCGTGACGTCGTGGAGTATGTGAGTAAGTGCCTTACTTGCTTACAAGTGAAAGCAGAGCATCAAAAGCCGTATGGGAAGATCCAACCTTGGATATACGGAATGGAAGTGGGAGCACTCACCATGGACTTCATTACGAAGCTGCCACGTACTCCGAAAGGGTATGATGCCATATGGGTGATAGTTGATCGTCTGACGAAGAGCGCTCATTTTCTACCGATCCGCGAGACATATTCATCTGAGAGGTTGGCTGATCTATTCATCAGGGAAATTGTAACTCGTCATGGTGTGCCGGTGTCTATTGTGTCTGATCGTGACACTCGGTTTACATCTAAGTTTTGGAAGAAATTCCACGACGCTATGGGGACGAGGTTACATATTAGCACGGCTTATCATCCCCAAACCGATGGTCAGTCCGAAAGAACCATTCAGACACTGGAAGACATGCTTCGGGCATGTGTGATCGATTTCGGTGGAAGTTGGGACGACCACTTACCGTTAGCCGAATTCTCATACAACAACAGCTATCATGCCAGTATTGGTATGCCACCATATGAGATGCTATACGGTAGGAGATGCAGAACACCCGTTTGTTGGGGTGATATTGGTCAGAAGGAATTGGGGAGCGTCGAGGTAATCGAGGCTACGACAGAGAAGCTTGAAAAGATTAAAGCCTTTATGAAGGCAGCCAAAGATAGACAGAAGTCGTATGCTGATAAACGACGTAGGCCAATTGAGTTCCAGGTGGGTGACCGGGTTATGTTGAAGGTCTCACCTTGGAAGGGTATTATCCGATTCAGAAAGCAGGGCAAGTTGAGCCCAAGGTATATAGGCCCTTTCCGAATCATTGCTCGAGTGGGAGAGGTGGCCTATAGACTGGAGTTACCGGATGAGTTAAATGGAATTCACCCGACATTCCATGTATCAATCTAAGAAAGTGCTTAGCAGATGAAGATATGATTGTCCCATGGAAGATATCAAAGTAGATGAACGGCTCAATTATGTGGAGCAACCAGTGGCAATCATCGACCGAAAGGAGAGGAGGCTAAGGAATAAAGTGGTTCCTCTTGTGCGTGTACAGTGGAAGCACAGGAAGGGATCCGAGTCAACGTGGGAGACTGAGGAAGAAATGAGACAGCATTATCCACGTTTGTTCGACGAATAACAGGTTTCGGGGATGAAACCTATTTAAGGGGGGTGGACTTGTAACACCCGAATATTTATTATTTTGAAGCCGGTGAAGAAAGAAAAGAAAATAAAGTCCAAAAGTCGAGGGACCAAACTCGCCAACGAAGAAAAGTTGGGAAATGTGGTGATATTAGTAGGGAGAGGGTAGCCCACTCTCCCCACACACCCCACATTTCAGCTTCATAAAAGAAGAAGAGAGAAAGAAGAGAAAAAGAGGAAAAGTTGGTTCGAGTTGGTTCGGGTCGCCAAAATCGTCGTGAAGCAAGCCAAATCGAAGCTCTTGTCGTTGTGCTCGTTTATGTGAGTTCTAAGACCCCTCTTTTACTTGTTTTCAAACGATTTGGGGCTGGAAAACATCTGAAATCGGGTTTTTCGTATGTGTGTAAGTTGACCGTTTGTGTATGTGTATGTGTATGTATGATGCGTTTGTGACTTGATTGTGAGCTTGTGTGTGCTGAATGGTGTCGTGGTATGCATACCTAAGGTTAGGATGATCGATTTGGGCTTAAAATGGGTTTAGATGTGTTTGGAGGCCGAAAACCCTCGGCTGCAGTCGGGATGAACTGCATTCTGCATCAGTTAGGGCTAGGCGACCGACTGGAGGCCGAATGGAGGCCATACGGCCGATTAGGGTGCGATTGGGGTCCATTCGCACGATTGAATGTCCATTCACATGATTGAAGTTCCATTCGCACGATTGAAAGGCCAGTCGCATGGAGGTCATGCGACTGAAGGTCCATTCGCGCGACTGAAGGTCCAGTCGCATAAGTGCTCATCCGCATTAATCCCATTCGCATGAGGTCCATCCGCATTGTCCATTCGCACGACTGGATGTTCATTCGCATAGGTGTTCATCCGCATTAGTTCAATCGCATGATGTCTAGTCGCATGGAGGCCATGCGACTGAAGGGTGTCCATACGCCCGAGTAGGGCTGTCACACCCGAGGAAAGTGTAGTTTGACTTCTGACTTTCAGGGAAAAGTGCAGATGTAAGTTTTGACGTAAGGGTTCATGTAAGAGCATGTAAGATGACGATTGGGGCCTTAGAAAGCATGTTGGGCATGATGATGATGTTGTATGTTTTTATGCTGTTATATATATGTATGGTGTTGCCCTGTATGATGATGATGAATGTGTATGATATGTTCCTTTATGATGTATGTTATCTTTCTTGTGGCCTTATGTGTCATGTTAATGAATAAATGAATTATTATGTAACGTAAGGTGAAAGATAATGAAAGAGGAACATAAAGTAAGAATGCATGCATTATTGAATGACAAATGAATGAAGGAAAGGCTTGCAAGCATACAATGAGGTGAGCAACGTGTAGTTGCAAAAGACTCGGATCACAGGAAATCATGGAGATTGCCAATGGGGTGAGCAACGTGTGGTTGCAAAAGACTCAGATCACAAGCAATCATGGAGATTGCCAATGGGGTGAGCAACGTGTGGTTGCAAAAGACTCGGATCACAGGCAATCATGGAGATTGCCAATGGGGTGAGCAACGTGTGGTGCAAAAGACTCGGATCACAGGCAATCATGGAGATTGCAATGGGTGTGAGCAACGTGTGGTTGCAAAAGACTCGGATCTCAGGCAATCTGGAGATTGCCAATGGGGTGAGCAACGTGTGGTTGCAAAAGACTCGGATCACAGGAAATCATGGAGATTGCCAATGGTGTGAGCAACGTGTGGTTGCAAAAGGCTCAGATCATAGGCATCATTAAGATGGCCAGAGAAAGGAGGTGCAACTCAGTTGTTGCAACAGACTCGGACAACGCGTTATCGTGAAGTTGCCATGAGGTGAGCAACCCTATGGTTGCAAGAGACTCGGAAATCATGCTATCGTTGAGATTGGCAATTGGGGTGAGCAACTATATGGTTGCAACAGACTCGGATCACGCGAAGTCGGTGGGATTGTTAATGAGGTGAGCGACCCTGTTGTCGCAACAGACTCGAAGGAACGAACGTATAAAGGAACGAAAGATTATGTATGAAAGAACGAAGTATGATTGAACGAAAATGAATGATCGGAATAATGTACAGAATAAGATCCTTGTCAGTCGACCTCGGTAATCGTGGCTGAGTACCACGAAGAGAGTAAAGTCTGACCGGATCTAGATAGAGAAACGAACGATAATATAACACGTGAATGAGTAAGTTAATGAATGGAATGATGAGGATAATACTGATATTACCTGTATGTACGTATGATGTATGATCGTGAACAAATGTAAAGTAAAGTATGTTTTATTTATAAAACTAGAACTCACTCAGCAACGCTGACTTTGATGTGTTTCCAGTTGGCAGGTAATGATTGCTGAGGATGGCACGGACGACTACTCAGCTCTTTTGGGATGGCATTCTTTTGATTAATGTTTTTGCATTGTAATGCGAACAAGTTATTTTGTAATGAATGTTGTATTAATTTGCAAAAGCATTTACATGGAAATGAAAGATTGTTTTAGTTTTCCGCTGCGATTTTATGAAATACAAATGAAATTATACGTTTTATGTGCGATAAGAACCCAGCTGTAAGCGTCCCGGGAACGGGGCCTTACATAAAATTAGTTAAAACATGTAAAAGAGGAGTACTAGAACTCATATTTGCAGCTCCTGAGTATGGCTTCTTCCAAACTCGTTTGCAATTGAGTTCAACTACCTAGAAACCAACTAAAAACATACAGCCGAACACACATAACACACATGAGCACACAACCAAGGATGTAACTAGTTAAAAACACTATAAAACCATGAATTCTTACCTTGAATTTGAATTTTTTCTTGTTCTTCTTTCTAAAACCGAGAGTTTGCTACTTCCTACTACTCTCACTCTCTAAAAATCCAATGATAAAGGTGTGTAGGAGGTGATGGGTGGCCATCACTTTTTACACCCACTTTTTCAAACATTTTGTCCTTTTGACACTTTTTACCCATTAACTTGGGTAAAATATATTTTCCTTGTTTTTCTTTACTTTATTCTTTCTTTCTTTGACTCTAAACAACCGGGTGTTACTGTGTGTGTGTTTGTTTAAGATGGGTATTTTAGGGTGGGTATATATATTTAGTGTGTATGTATGATAGAATATGTGTATATTAAAATGAGCATCAGATATACATTAAATTTTGTAATAATATTTTATTTGATGAAGTTATATATGTCTACATTAATGTATACAAATGTATGTGGGGTTATATATTGATATACATTCATACTAGTGTATAAACCTTGCTATATACTTATATGTTGGTTGTGTGAGTATAAGAGTAGGTACATAAATAAATATATATAATTAGTGTTTGTGTGAATGAGAAAAAGATATATGATCTTACGCGTTCATATGGTATATATATATATATATATATATATATATATATATATATATAATATATATATATATATATATATATATATATGAGACAATATAGTATAGATATGTTAGCGTGCGGAAACAATAAAGTGCGATGCATACTATCATATAGGTAATATGGATGTGTAATCAAATTAAAACCATATATATAGGCATATAATGATAATGTTTTTAAACTATATATATAAATTTTACCATCATCTAAGTAATCAAGTAATCAAATTATTATAAATATATATATTATTATAAATATATATAAAATAATATAAAAAGATATATAGATATAGGTAAATAAATATTTTTTTCTCGGAGTCGCTTGTTAAACCCGAACCGACCCGAAACCGACGAACGTACCTTTTCTCATCGAATGTGTTTAAAGATCTAAATTAAAACTAATTATAGGTGTTAGATCATCATTTTCTCTCATCCGCTGTAGCTTTTGTTCATCTTTATTTCTACATATCTCAAAGTGAGTTTCGCGGCCCCATCTTATTACAATTATTTACAAACATCAAGGGGGAAAAATATGCTCAATCTTTTTTTGCTTTGAACTTATTCAATCTTTAGGACTGTTGTGTTTACTTTTTTTGTAAGTATTTATCTGGTACATGCATGAGTTAGCTGTGTGGTTCTTAATTCATAACTATTTAACTCTGGTGTTGGAGCCGATGGACTGGTATTGATAGTACTATTAGGCTGACACCCCCACCCTTATTTGTTAGTTTACTAGTTGGGACTAACAGTGCCCAGGTACTGGTCCTAGGGTGAATATATTCTAACAAGTTCTGTGTGTAAGTCATAGGTTTAGTTGTGATGCTCATGTTTACATGTGATAGTACTTGCTTATAACTCTATGCACTCATGTCCTACAAAACTATTACACAACATCAATTACATTTACTATTTAAACCTGTGAACTAACCAATAATATGTTGACTTGCTGAACATATTTTTTCAGGTAACAATCATTGAGGATAGCTAGGGATGTTGCTTTAGCAACGACCCTAGGATTACATTACTTAAATTCATTGGATGTCTTTAACAATTGCATTGACTTTTATGTGTTATCCACATTATGTTCACTTGTTCCCAAGTTGTGGGATTTATACTTATTTGTTTGTATGACTATATTTGTCAAGGAATTGATTAACTGCGACACAAATCTCTATTTGTGTCCGGTGACGTCATGACACGTTGACTTTCATCATTTAATGCATCTCTATTAATTAACAATGTGTTATGACGATCCCGTCCATTACATTCTCGTGTTTCCGCTATAACCATGGGTGTGACAGATTGGTATTAGAGCCATTGGTTATAGAGAATTAGGTGGGTTATTCAACCTAGACTATAATCTAAATACCTACATGCAGTATGCATAATAGGATTATGTGTACAATAATATACATGTGAACATTCTACGTGTAGTATTGGCTATGCGTACATATCTTGTCTTACAAGCTATCTTTGATATATTTATTTGGGAATGTTTTAGGCATTGTATAATCTATTTATACATTAAGAATGTCTTAGCTAAGTGCATCCTCTAGCTATGTATTTGATTTATATTCAGATTGGATTGACAAGTGCTAGTGTAAGAAATCTTCTAAGGATTTAGTTTGTTAAGAAAGCCTTATTCCATATGTCTGTCGATGTCATATTTTCTATAGGGCTCAACACTCGGGTTGTGTTATCCTCATGACGATGATTTTGAGCTTACAACGTATAATGACTCGGATTATGGCGGTTGCAAAATGAATTACAAGTCAACATCAGCAGGATGTCAGTTCTTCGGTAGACGGTTAGTCACCTGCCAGTGTAAGAAGCAGACCTTCGTTGCTCTGTCAACATGTGAAGCTGAATACGTTGCTGCTGCAAGTTGCTATTCACAAATCATCTGGATTCAACAGCAAATGTGCGACTACGGTTTGCAATTTTCTAACACTCCTATCTATATTGATAATTCTGCTGCTATAGCCGTAACAAAAAATCCGGTCCACCATCCTAAAACTAAACACATCGGTATTAAGTATCACTTTATACGTGATTGTTATGAAAAGCACTTAATCGATGTAGTTAAAATAAATACGGATTATCAACGCGCCGACCTCTACACAAAAGCATTTGATAAACCAAGGTCTTTATATCTATTAGAGGTTAATGGCGTGAAAAAGAAAAGTGATGTGATTTGAGAGGAAGAAAATGCCTAGTCCGACATTCTTTATTTTATTTTCATTTTTATTTTATTTTATTTTATTTTATTTTCTTGTTTATTAAAAACCCAAAAACACAAAAATATTTTCGGTTTTAGAATTTTAGGGGGAGAATAGGTTAGATTAGAATTAAATTAGTTGCTTTATTTAATTACTAAAAAAACAAGGGAGAAGGACAGCTTAGCTAAAAGGAAGTAATCAAATCTATGATACGGATTGAACGTTTGTGGAAAATGATAGGACACAGGAAACAAATTATTTGGGACTTCAAAAGAGTTTAACTGATTAAGATGCAAAATTTAAATTATAAGTCTGAAGAGTCTAAGCAAAATAAAAGGAAATATGATAGTAAAACTAGTATGCTACTATGGTAACATAGAAAAAGTAGACCTAGAGGTTGCTAGTTCATTATATGATGTGTCGGTAGATTCAACACAATAGATGACTAAACCTCATTGGTGGTTTTAAAAATCAAACTAAGTTGTTCAACTCGGCGTGGGTTCCCATCTTATCCCTGGTTAACACAATCAACGCAGTTCCAATAAGGGGTGAAGAGCAAAATTAACGCCATACATGTGTGCGGACAACCATAAAAAATGAGCAAAGCATATGGAAGATTGCAAAATGCAATCAAGCTAATAACTTATGTGTTGGTGCATTATATGCAAAAATAAAATAAATGCTCTAACAAGAAGATAGGTTGTGTGCCTCTCTATTATGCGATGGCATTGACCTGAGGATAATCATAACCTATATATTCTAGAATTCATTGTTTTTTGCGCCTCTCTACTGTGCGATGGCACTGACCTGAGGCTTGGCATATCTTTGAAAGCTCTTAGAATAGTTTCTTCTTGAAATATACCCGTAAACCGCTCAAAAATCTTTTGAGGAACGTTGATTACCATATAAGCGTGGGATCCACAAATGCTTGTTAAAATAATTAAACCTTAACTTATCACCAATGTGTGTCAAAAATTTGTGTATGGATTTAAGAGGACAAGAATACTGACAATCTTTGTGAGCTGCAGTTCTTGAAAGTCAAAATCATTATGTGCATCTTCTAAGCTATAGTGTGATTTCCTAAAATTGCTATTGACTCTCGGTCAAGACAAGAATCTAGCATCAAAATAGTTATTAAAGTGTCTCAAATGATTTTGATATACATATATGATTCCATAATAAATTGTACCAAAAATGATAGAATAGAGTTGAAGTTGTGCTGTCCAGGAAGTAAATTTAGTTAGAAGTACTCTAATAGGTTTAAATCCATCTCCAATGAAAAATACAAAAATATATCTAGTTTTGTTTTTTTAATTTCGAGTTGTTTTAGTTAACTTTTAGTTATTTGGTAGGTAAAAGTCAGACTATAGATCTAGATTCAATCTGTGAATCACTCACTAAAAGAGGTCACGTCTGAGGTGACCAATCGGGTTTTAAGTTAAAAGGATCACGTTTGAGGTGATCAACAATTTTTCAAATTAAAAAAGGGTCATGTTTCATATGATCAACGGTCATACGTCTTATCAATAGTTAACAGGATAAGTGTTTGAAAGTGCACAAGGTCAAACTCATAAGTATGGACCAATCGCACGATTGGACCATAAGTATGGGCCAATCGCAAGACTCGACCATAAGCATGGGTCAATCGCATGACTGGACCATAAGCATGGGCCAATCGCACGACTAGACCATAAGCATGGACCAGTCGCATGATTGGATCACAAGTGTGAACCAATCACATGATTGAGCCATACGTATGAGTCCAGCCGCACGACTGAACCCCAGTCGCATTAATGAAGCATGCGGGTGGGCCCAGTTGTACGACTGAATGTTGACCCAGTATAAATAGTAGGATTCGATCGTAGGGAGTCTCATCACCCCTCAATCGCTCTCAATTCACACGAAAGCAAAGTTACTCTGCCCAAATCTCATTTTAGTGATTTAGCATCTTGTTTGTGACTCTAACGATTACTCTATGTATCTACAGGTAATGTGAGACGAAAATCGACCTCAATGTTCGATTTAATCAAGCCCTAATGACCTAAATTGGTCAAAACAAGAACCGAGACAAAGTTTTCAAAATAAAACACTAAATGGACTAAATTGTTAATTTAAAGAGTATTAGGTGTTATCTTGAGCGTTTGCGAGTCTAATAAGCCTAACCACAACGTTTAACTTCAAGTATAGACCAAAAACTGATTTAAAAGTGTCGAACAGAGACTTATGCAAATGGACATGCTAATGAACTTCAATCACACGATTGAGCTGGGTGTCTGACTCAATCGCACGAATGAACCATGCGTATGAGTTTAGTCGCTCAACTGGATCAACCTCATGGGACAGTATACGACTAAACCCAGTCGTAGGGTTCATCGTATGACTGACCTAATCGCATGACTAAGACTCAGTCATATTATCCATTTGCATAATTGAACAAATTCATTCAAGCTCATTAAAATTCAAATGTCATCCATTTACACAAATTCTAACATATATGTATCTTGTGTTACGGAAACATGACTAGTAGATGGACTATAAGCATAAAGCACAACCTCTGTGCCCATCTTGATGTCACATCCCAGAACGCTTCTGAGTTCGTGGGGATTATTGCCTTTTTACGGAGATCGAGGATCTTCAAAGCCATCTCTACACCGTGCACACCATACAGATCGATACAACAGGCTTTCCAGGAAAGCGTTATAGTAGACGGGTCCATTGAGCCTCATCGTATTCGGAGTTCTATTTTTGGTTAGGAGATTGAGATTAGTGAGGATGATTTGAGGAGGGTTTTGGAGTTGGGCGAAGATGGTGACTGCCCAACCAGGCTGCATCCCCTGACCGTTTGGGGATGCTTTCTTCGGATCAAGTACGCTGGGGACATTAATGCATGTGTGCTCAACAAGAGTGATGATGAAGGACAAAATGCAAAGAAGAAAGGGGACGATGATGACGAAGAAGGTGATGCTGCTGCATCACCTTCTGCTCAGGGTCAAGAGAGGCGTTCTAAGAGAGCTCAAGATCAAGGACCCTCGTCTTTAGCTTCTCCAGTTGCAAAATTAACGGATCAAGATAAAAGTAAAGATTAGATGTTATGTATTTAGAAAACTTTTGTACTTGATTCAAATATCACATTAATGTAATTTATTATTATCTATGTTTAAATGTCTTGATTAATTACTAATGATTGATGTGTTGAATGTTTAAATCAAGCGGATAAAACTTCGCAGCAAGATGAATATGATATTGCTCCCCTTCAGCAAATCAAGTCTCAATTCACCATGATTATTGATTTGCAAGGGATCGTTAGACGGTCAGTCAGCTACACTCCTAAAGAAGGAGAAATTATACACGATCTGACCGACGAGCAACTTGCTGAGATGTTCTGAATCCTGATGAGCTCGTCAAAGACGCTCCAAAGCTCGATGTTATGAGGGATGATGAGCTGAATGATGTTTATTAAATAGTGATAGAGGATTTCACCTCTGATCACTATCCAGAGTACACTGACCAAGAGGGAAATGTGATCCCCAACTTGGGTGACACTCTTGGCAGTGCTACATTTGAAAAACTGGATGAAATGGAGAAAGAAAAGGATAAGGATGAAAGCCAAGCCCAAGCCTCGGATTCAGATGTTGATATAAAGAAGGCTGAATGGGCAGCTTGTTTTGCTGAATAAGAGCCCAATGCACAGCTCAAAAGCAAAATGCCTACACCAAACTCTACAAGGTCAAGAAACATCAGAAGGTGTCTGGCAAGATTATAGCGTGGGCGTATTTTGAGGACTTAAATGTTTATACAGTAAAAAGGTGGAAGGAAATAGAGTACTTAAGATATCCTCATGATCTAAGACTCTCCCAGGCTTTGAGCTCAATCAACTAGCACTCTTAAATCTGTTGTATACAGATCCCAGAAAGATGTCAGGTTGGTTTGAGTCTGCATTAAAGAAGGAATACCACACCAGATGGGTAAACTTCAAACCTCAACAACCGAAAAGGTACATCCTTAGGTCTAAAATGGATCCCATATCTGGAAAGCCTAAAGTAGTGTTGAAATGGAGTCCCTCACGCACGATGTTGAAGATTTCCTTATGGGAAATGCCTCAGACTTCACTCCTTATTTCAAATGGTGGTATTATGACTGGAGGATGGATGAAGCGGTCATAGTTCTAAACAAAGGGGGCAAAATGGAAACTATGAGGGTATTTGACCCAATGTGGCTTACCAACATGTCAGTTGACGATGTCTACACTTTGTACAAGTGGCCACTGTTTTATGACGCACAGGATATTGTACAAGCTCTCCAATTCCAGAATGTGATACGGCTCTGCTTCACTTTTGAAATACACACAGGAGTCACAAGAGTGGAGAAGTACAAGAAATTTTAAGGGCTTATGAAGAATGTCAGACAATAGAGTAAACTAGGTCCAATGTGGAGTTTGTTGATACATATGTCCCTAGTTTATGTGCTTAATGTAAAAGTCTGTCATGTCTTACACATATGTAATGAATGGGTTGAAGGAAATATAATATGTGATTGATGGTTATAATGTTTAATATTTCATAGTATCATTGTGTGTTAAAGTATAATAAACTTATTATTTAGGTTGAAGTTGTTATATGATGATTCATGCTAATGGACCATACTTATGGATCATACGCATGAACTTATCATGCTAATGAACCAGTCGCACGACTGAACCAGACGACTGGATCAGTCATACGAGTTAGACATGAGATTAACTCAGTCGTACGACTGAAGTTTCAATCGTGCGTATAAATCAGTCGCATGGGTCAGTCGCATGGGTCAGTCGCATGATTGAACCATGCTAATGGTTCAGTCGCATGAATGAAGACTGCAACCCTATAAATACCACCTAATTCATGGAAAACATAACAATTGAGAGACTTTTAACACATACTCATAACCTAGCCGTCCAGAGCGTCCAGAAAGCCTATTCCAAGTTCATATTTCGCATCTGATCTTCTTTTACTCGTTTATAACGTTTCTTTAATCGTTAAATTGATCAGGATTGCCTTCTCACTGATTGGATCGCCAATCAAATATGATTCCACACTATTTGATTTGGTTTCACGCATTATCAGTTAGTACTCCGTACGCACACGGTCCTTTAACAAATGACCCTGGCAAAAGTCATGTGTTGGATGCTAAGGGAATTTTAACTCTTTAAAGCTTTCTTGATTAGTATTAAAACCAATAACAACCTAATCACTGCCAACCCAATGCTCTTGTACAGTGAAAAACAATGTATCTCTACAAAATGTTCCAGAAGACCAGGCAAAAGCATCGATGTGGTACATTTTATTTTTTATAAAGTCAATTGTTCGCTAAGTTTCATCAAGCCAAGAATAAAGGTGAACAGATAAAAATCCTTTTCTACGTTTAATGTGTGGTAGCCTATAATCAGAGTTGAAGTGAAAGTACATTCCGACAACATCACGGTGATTTTGTAAGAGTTTGGTTAAATAGACACCCCAATATTTAAATCAACACCCCAAAATTTCTATACATGTGGTATAGCTCCACACGCATCGTATAGAGGGGGGGGGGGGGGGGGGGTCGTATAGGACTGTATGTGTCGTATAGGGCTATATGTGTCGTATACCCTCTAACAGCTCCCTGAATTTTTTGTCGTAGTCAGTGTCAAAATTCGTTAAACGCGTCGTATAGCCCTATATATGTCGTATAGGGGGTCGTATAGGACTATATGGGATGTATAGCTCTCTGAAAGCCTCCTGAATTTTCCTTGTTGTTAGTGTGTTCGACCCTATACGCCGCGTATAGACCCATACACGACGTATAGAAGGGTGTCAATTATATAAGTGTGTGTCTTTATATTAGGACCCTTTTGTAAAAACCATCACCTTCTGAATTTGATATTCTCTTGAACACATTCAAGATGGGATTCCAGATAATTAATTCAAAATAGAGACACATAACAGACCGTGTAGATTTGAAAGTATCATAAGGTCAAGTGGTTCAGCTATGAATGGTATATTTAGATTCTTAGATGTGACAGGGGCTGACGTAGATTATTTAATGTTAGATAGGAACACACCAATGGCATTAACAGTTATAACCTTGGGTGCTGAAAATCTTGACATACGGATAGCATGCATCATTTTGAATTTGGTCGATCACAACGAATGGAACCAATATTTACACACAGATTTAGATCTAAGAACTACATTGACCGGTAGTCTCGTAAGAATCTCAAAGATTATCAAATCATCATTGTTAATAGCATCCATGTATATGAACTATTCATGACAGACAATGATAAGGAAAAAAGACAAGTAATAGTTATTAAATTATTAAAGAAAAAGGGAAATAATATGAATGTATTAGATATGGGTAAACGTCTTTTTTTACATGATAAACAATCAACTACTTCAAATTTCACGTTCAAGTTAATATCAACAAAAATATCATTATGTGTTGAAGACATTGTATATTTTGTTTTGACATAATAACTAAAACTATGATGATGAGGAAGAATTTTAAAGGATGGAACATGTGCTTGGTGAAAGAGAGAGATATCTAGACAAAATACGTACCTTGGAGATAATAACAAATCTGAATATAATACATAACAAAGAATGTGAAAAAGCCTCAAAATGCTATTCGGAATGGTGAAAGTAAATGTGATTAAGTGAACAAATAACAGATAAACAAACTATATATGCTTGGGGATGGCACATTTATTAATAGTAAGTGAATTATTTGTGTTATTTGTGTTATAGTCATATTAGTGATTTAATATATTATTTAAATTTAGAGAATTATTAGAAAGGTTGATTTATTACCATAAATATAAACATGAAATAAAATCGCAGAGATATGTTATTGTACATTGTACATTTGTACGTTTGTACATATGGTATATAGTATTACATGTAGTGATTTTATATCAAATGTAAGAATATTAAAAAAAAATTGTTTGTTAATGTGAAAAAACAATTAGGTGTTTGGTTCCCGCCTTGTAACATAATTAGAATTCGAATTAATATATTAAACTATAATTTAGGCAATCAAGCAAATTTATTTAGGAAACAGGATGCTATTGTTTAATTATTTGATCCTGTAATGTTCCTATATATCATCTATTCCATACTACATAAAAAAATATAGAACCTCTTTGTAATTAGACATTTTGTTTTTAAATTTCTCAACTTTGTATGTTTGACTATTATAATTTTTAGGATACTGTAGCTATTTAATTTTAATAATGTAATTTGAGATTTGTTATACCTTATATGGAAGGTAACTAATGTTAAACATGGATTGTAATCAATAGTACTAATTAGGAAAATTCAGACTGAGTGATTATATGTAGAAAGTTCAGAATAAGAGAGTGAAAAATATAATAAAAATAACTGATTTTATATGTAGAAAGTTGTTATGTAATAATAAAATCCTAATAACCATCATATAAATTTAAATTCTAAATTCATCACATTAAATAAAATAAAAGACTTGATTATTTTTCGAAAATAGATTAAATCATTTCCATTTTTATATTAAGTACAACGTATTACATTTTAATGTGATGAAAAGATAAAAAAATAACTGATTTTATTATTAGAGAGTCTGTTACGTAATTAAATAATTTTCATTTTTATATTAAGTCAAACGTATTACAATTTAATGTGATGAAAAGATAACAAAAAATAACTGATTTTATTATGAGAAAGTCTGTTATGTAACTATAAAATCATAACAACCATCATATAAATAAGAAAAATTAATATATAAATTAAAACAGTTGATTATATTTAGAAAAGTTGATTAGAATTTTTTTTAAAAGCAAGTTCGTATTAGCCTTAAATGCCTGTTATGATTATATTTAGAAAAGTAGATTAAATTATTTCCAATTTTATACAAGTCAAACGTATTACAATTTAATATGATAGAAAGATAACTACTTTTATTATCCAAAAGTCTATTATCTAATAACAAAATCATAACAACCATCTAATAAATTTAAAAAAAATTAATATATAAATTTAAACACTTGATTATATTTAGAAAAGTTGATTAGAATATTTTTTAAAAAGGCAACTTCATATTAGCTAAAATAACTGATTTGAATATCTTTAGAAAATTAGATTAAATCATGGAAGTTTTTATATCAAGTCAAACGTATTACAATTTAATGTGATGTAAGTACGAGCACAAATAAATGATTTTGTTATGAGAAAGTTTGTTATGTAATAATAAAATCATAATGAAGATTAGTTATTTATATAAAAATTGTACTAATTTGGAATTAATTTATCCTGTATACATGTTCCTTATATGAATAAAAGAGTATATAAATACAGCATTTAAATAAATATTAATTATTATATAAAAATTTTACTAATTAGGACAAATCAATAATGGAGTAAATTAATATTATCCAAAAAAACCACATAAATAATATTCAAAAAAACCACAAACTTAAAAAAAGTAACTTTGTATTAGCTAAAATAACTGATTTGAATATCTTTAGAATAGTATATTAAATCAAGATCGTTTGTATATTAAGTCAAACGTATTACAATTTAATGTGATGTAAATATGAACAAAAATACCTGATTTTATTATAAGAAAGTCTGTTATGTAATAATAAAATCATAATAAATACTAATTATTTATATAAAAATTGTACTAATTAGGAATTAATGTTATCCATTATACATTTTCCTTATATAAATAAAAGGGTATAAAAATACAGCATATATATAAATATTAAGTATTTATAAAAAATTTGTACTAATTAGGACAAATCAGAATAAATGGAGGCAATTAATATTATCCAAAAAAACCACATTAATAATTGCAAAAAAGAAAACCACATTAATAAAATCCAAAAAAACACATTAATAAAATCCAAAAAAACCACAAACTTAAACAATAATCCTATAAAAAAACCACTCTGAAAGATAGTAAAAAGTACTCAGAACAAACATAATAAAATTGAAAAGACATTGTCATGAGCCCCAAAACCATAAAAAAAAACTACTTTTCTATCTTAGGAGTAAGCAGCTGATGAGGGGTTCCTTAAGTGCCTTAGTCGAAGAGTCTTTCTACGCCTTAGTTGCAGAAGAGCTTGTCATCTCATCAACATCATAGATTTCAACTAAGTTATGCTTAAAAGGAGCTCCGGTGCATCTTTTCTTCCCACTGTGGTCAACTTCAGTTGTTCCATTTGAATTACTTTTATCAAGAATTGACATGGGGGTTTCATTATCACCAGTACATGAAATGGCATCCTGTTACAAGTTTCAAAAAAATAAGTTTCAAGAGTTAATATATAAGGTATAAAGATACGTGAATAATAATAGAATATAGAATGTAAAATGATATAAAATACAAAGTTGTAGGGATGAAAACCTTGAAGGTACTTGTACCCATTAATTTGAAGTCTTCGGATGTTAGATTAAGTGATTCAGATGCATGCCCCTTTAATAAACATAGGAAGATCACGGTGTTAGAATATCTTATATGCATATAAACAGATATGAAGTAGGTAAAAGGTGAGAACATTTGTTAATTGTAATCAAACAATAGAAACAGATATGGGAGTTGATTACTCCCATTGATATGAATACTAATTGACGACAACAACAACAAAGCTAATCTGATATATCATTTGATTTCAATCATATCATCGTCTTTGACAGTGTCAATTGGGTATATCATTTGATTTTCACAACAGATGTTTGATATTGTTTTAAGAAAAAGTTATATAATATTTTTTGGAAATAAAAATAAAACTTGAATGTTTGTATTGAATTATATGGCTATTAAGTTTTAACTAAAAATGTTTGTATTTATGAGCATGCTTTCATGTATTCCACATTTTAATTCTGAATATTTCATATAATTATATGGTATTTATTGAATTTTAAATTTGTTGATGAATTTTGTGGTTGTGTCAACAATCAAAAAATTTTTTTCTTTCACAACCCCCTATGACAACAATAAAAGAAAACAATCATAATTGTAAACTAAAATTACAACTTTCACTTGCACTTATGGAGGAATCTTTAAAGCTTTCTTGGATATTGTTATTCTTTACATTATCCCAAACACATAGGGCAACAAATTACTGTTTATACCCAATTGACACTGTAATTGACATGTGTTGATAAGAATACTAATACACTTTTAAATTGATGATCAATTGACAACAACAAAGGTAGTTAATATACTCAATACATCCTCTCAAGTTAATGTTTAGATAACATCCAATCTAATCTAAGCTAGTTAATATACCCAATTCAAACTAAGTACCCAATTCAAACCAAAAAGTTCTTCACAAAAGTTCATAAAATCAACATTATTTTAAAACACTAATATGATATGACAGAAATCTAATAAAAACCATTATTTTGCTAGTTTAGTTCACCATTATTTTTAATGTTATAAAAATAAAATTCTTCCTTTTTGCTAGATTTACCATAATCATTTGTCATGGAGTTGAAATAATGGTAACCATCATTAACCAAACCAGTATGATCACATTCAGAGATTATTGCAAGAAAGGTAACATGATCAGGCTGGAATCCATGTTCTTTAATTCGATGAAATAAAGACAAACATTCTTGCAGGTGACCATGGTTTCATAAGCGGAAATGATATTGCCATTGACACAAAAATGTATTAAGAATGTAGACTGTCGTGTAATAGTTAAGAAATGATACTATCATGAATCATTTTAAGCATATCGGTAAATACCTTTAGAGGATGTAAACCAGCTTTAAGCTCTCACGATTGTCGTTGACAATCTTCAGACGAATCGTACTCCGATTGAGAGTTGCTGTTTAAACTCTTATCGGATTCCACTCTCTTCTCCGTCGATCATATTTGAATCTTCAATCGAAGAAGAAGATGAACAATTACAGAAATCAAATGAAAATGTGACGATTTACCATCTCTACAACGATATTAAATAGTTGATTATCAGATCTATCACCACCTCTCGGGAAATCGTTGATGCATAAGTAAACAAACAATTGAGTAAACGATCGATTTGAACCTTCAATCGGAGAAGAAGATAAACAATCACAAAACTAAAAAAGGGATTCATGAACCTTAATTCTTGGGGGAACCAATTTAACTTTTAAGAATAGTAAAAAGAATAAAGCCCCCAAACAACGGTGTGCGCTGGTCTAAGGGATTGCAGCAGCGGTGGGAACAAATAAAGAGATTAAGAAGCAAAGATGTACCTGAAAACAGTAGTTTGTGCAGGGGCAGTTTCAGGGATTACGGAGACAGCATTGGGTTGGGAAGTGGGAATTTAGAAGAGGAAGACCTTTTTATTATAAGTAAGGGAAGTTCTAGTCTAGAATCCTGTGTAGGCTTTGGTTTAGTTGGATGGTCCGACCTGATGAAAGGTCCGCGTTTTCCAAATGAACCAGACAAATGGGCGGGAAAAGAAATTATAGGGGTTGTAAAAACATGTCACGTGTCCACAGTTAGACCTTTGTATTAGAAGTAAGGGATATAGTATAGATATGTTAGCGTACGAAAACAGTAAAATGCGACGCATACTATCATATAGTTATTATACATGTGTATTCAAATTAACACCCATATATATGTGCATATAATGATAATATTTTTAAACCATATATATAAATTTTACCATCATCTATATAATCAAGTAATCAATTATTATAAATATATATATATATATTACAATAAATATATATAAAATAATATAAAAAGATTTATATATATAGGTAAATAAATACTTTTTTTGGGAGTCGTTCGTTAAACCCGCACCAACCAGAAACCAACCGAACGTACCTTTTCTCATCGAACGTGTTTAATGTAAAACCCCGTTCTCAGGACGCTCACAGCTAGTCAATCATTGCACATAAAACATACATTTATATTAACTTTAATAAAACATTGCAGCTGAAACATTAAAAACAATAATTCATTTCATTATAAATATTTTTGCAAATTAATACAACATTCGTTACAAAATATAATTTGTTTGCATTACAATGCAAAAACATTATACAAAAGAAGGTCATCCAAAAAGAGCGAAGTAGCCGCCCCATGCCATGCTCAGCAACCTTTACCTGCCAACTGGAAACACTGTTAGGATCTTGTATTTAAACGAAATACAACCTGATTAACGTGTAAACCAAACCAAATAGTGCGGAATCCTATTTGATTGGCGATCCAATCAGTGAGAACGCACGTAGAAACAATAAGGAATTGAATCTAACGTTAAGAATCGATTAGGAATCGATCTGCAGCGTTCTATGAACTTGGAGTACGAACTTCGAGGCTTCTGGACGGCTAGGGTACGTCTGGAGTTGAATAGGAATCAATGCTTACGTTTTTCCACGAATTAGGTGGTATTTATAGGTTAGGGTTGCTCATTCGGGCGACTGAACCACTAGCATGGTTCATTCGTGTGATTGAGCCATGCATTTGATCCATTCGCACGACAGAGCTTTCAGTCGTGCGACTGAGTTAGACGCATGAAGTTTTAAGACGTATGGACTATTTAGGCGCATGGACACTCAGTCGCATGGCCATTTGGACGCATGAGAACTTCACTTCACCAAGTTTGAGCGTATTCAATATTATAACATTATGCATAACACTTAAACAATCACAAACTATATAATTACGTTAATATGCGTAATCAATGTTGGACCAAAAGAACCAATGAGCCTGATCAGAGAAACCTCTAAGTCCCACAGGACATCACAACAGCTGAAGAAGACCTAATCAGCTGTTCTACAAAGTCTGAAGAATACA
The DNA here is from genome assembly GCA_025506515.1 of Flaveria trinervia. Taxonomy (NCBI): domain Eukaryota; kingdom Viridiplantae; phylum Streptophyta; class Magnoliopsida; order Asterales; family Asteraceae; genus Flaveria; species Flaveria trinervia. Next base: position 20,109,913 of record CM046445.1, read on the forward strand.
ACTGCTGAAGTATTTCTGAAGTACTGAAGACAAAGACTGAGACAACAGCTGAAGATCTAAAGTCTGAAGACTTCAACAAGTACTGAAGAAAAAGACTGAAGATCAACAGCTGAAAGACAAAGTCTGATGTTCAAGTACTGAAGACATCAGCTGATGTTAACAGCTGATGACAACAGCTGAAGAGGGCTTCTTCAGTTGTTGTGATGGTTTTTCTTCATCAGTAGTTTTCTTTTCCTTCAGTATTGTTTACTTTTCAGTAGTTTTGTTTCCTTTTCAGTACTTGTAAACAACTGAAGAGGTTGTTCTTCAGTTGTTGTAGTATCAGTAGTTTTATGTTTTTCAGTAGTTGTAAATAAGATGTTTAACACTTAGGAACATTTGTAAGAAGATGTCAGTTGTTGACATCTTCAGTAGTTGTTAAACATCAGTAGTTATAAAACGGTTACATGTCACTTTCAAGTGACATCAGCCTACGTCATTCTTTCCTTATAAGGAAAGATGACTCACCTGTATCGTGCCTTTGAGGCCGACAATCTTAATGCAATATTCCTTTTGTCTGATATTTCTCTCTCTATAACAAAATTCCTTTATCGCTTTATATGAATGTTCTTGCTTGAATTTGTCTAATTCTGAGCTATTCCGCTGCTATATCTGTTCAATCGATTAAACCTAGAGGCTGAGATCCTAACAAATGGTATCAGAGCAGGTTAATCATTGATCGATCTAACAATTGATCATTGAAACTGTTCAATCGCTCTAAGTTTGATCGAATTAGCAAATTCGCAAGGATCTGTTATAGAGATTGAGAGTGTATCGCTTCTGGCCGTTTTATTTGAGGTTTTGTGTGGTTCTGAGCTAAATTTATTGTGATTTTACTTGAATCTGTCTGATTTTCCACAATGACTACTTCTTCGAATGATCCTTTCAATACTGGATCCTCTACCAGCCTCCGATCTTGGTAAGGAATGAGTATAACATTTGGCAAAGAAGATTGCTCCATCACCTGTCTGTCCATAGCTCAGGTTGTTGGACATCTGTGGTACATGGACCACATAAGCCAATGGTGAATGATCCGGAAACAAACCAGTTGGTTCCAAAAAGAAGGAGGAGCAATACCGATGAGGACAAGAAGTTGTTTGAAATCGATGCAAAAGCCCATGGAATTTTAGCTATGGCTATTCCTAATGAGATTTACTCGGGCTTCTGCATTGTGAGTCTGCTCATGACCTCTGGAAAGCCATCAAAGAACAATTTGGTGGTACTGATGAGGTTTTAGCAAACAACAGGGAAATCCTCGCCCAACAATATGAGACTTTCTCTCATAGAAAGGGTGAGACTCTGACTCAACAATTTGAGCGGTTTTCATGTTTAATCTCTGAATTGAAAATGGTTAAACATGAATATACCAGGAGTCAGATGAACCATAGATTCCTAAGATCACTGCCTGAGAGATGGAACACTATACCATTGTTCTACGCTCAAATGCTGATGTTGATCGCCTATCTCTCACCCAACTTCATGGGAAACTGCTTACATTCGAGAGAGAGATAGAGCAGAAAAGGAAATTGGCTTCATCTGGCAAGCTCACTGAGGATTTTGTCCAAGGGAACACTGCCCTGATTGGACATCAAGAGTCAGAATATGCGTCATCTGAAAGCCAGTATGATGAGCATATTGATTTCTCTACAAACACTTCTGAGCCTGCCTTTGTGAGTGTTGATAGTTATTCTGCTGGTAGTAATAGTGACAATCTATGTTTCATCATGGATGATCTCAAGGGGATTGCTGATGATGACTTAGAAGAGATGGATATTTTGAGCCAAATGGCCTTGATAAATATCAGATCTCAGAAGTTCTACAAAAGAACTGGAAGGAAATTCCCAGGACTCTCTGGCAAAACCAAAGTTGGTTTTGACAAGAGTAAGTTGAAGTGCCATAAATGCCACAGGTTTGGACACTTTGCAAGAGAATGTAGATCATCTGGATCTAACTCTCCTGCACCTTTTGTGACTTACCCTGGCAATAGTCAACAAAACAGAGGGCAACAACCTGTCAATTCTGGTTATCATCATCAACCACAATCTCCTGCATATTTTGTTCCACAGGGGCCAATGCCATATCCATACCCCTGCTATTACTTGCCACAACCAGGCCAGGTTCAAGCACCCACTGCTCAGCAACCACATGCACTCCCTGAGCCTCAACCATCCCAATCTCATCAACCTAATCAACTTCAACAACACAGCTTTTTCACCAGGAGTTGTTGACTGGAGCAGTTTACCAGATGATGTGTCTGGTAATGAACAACTGTTCTCAGGTGCTGGTCAACATGGTGGTGAGAATCCTTTTGGAAATCTAGCTCTCATGGCTTTGGAATCCTCTGATGGATCATCCTCAAGTACCTCTTCAACACAGGTATCACAGGTATCCTCTGAGGCTAAGGCCAAATTATGTTCTGAAACTTGCATAGCAGCATTTGCCTCTATTAGAGAAGCAAATGTGGTAATCAATAAAAATGTAGAGCTAGAACAATAATTTCCAAAAATAAGCTGAGTTTGAGTCTGTGCTGAAAGAGAAAACTGATGAGATTTATAAATTAAAATGCCAAATCTCTGAGGATAAGGCTAGGGAGGATGTACTCTTAGAGAAGTACAAAGACCTCAAAGATACTCTTGCTGTCACCCAAGTAGAGTGTGATCGATGGGTACAATCTTGCAAGGGCTTTGAAATGCTTCTTAGTAAGCAAACAGCTTCCAATGTGAAGTTTGGTATTGGTTATAATCACACTGCTCCTCCTACAGATTTTGCTTCAAGAGCAGGTGCAGAATCTGATGGAGAAAGTAATGACCAACCACCTCATCATGTGATTCACTACTTGATAAAGCACCATCAGTAGTTGAAGTCAGTAGTAATCCCTCTGTGAACCTATCAGCTGATATTGATGGTTCAACTGCTGACACTCACATGATCAATGTGTTGATCAACCAAGTGTTATCCCTAGAAGTACTGAGGTACTGGAGAGCAGGGGATAACATCTGGAGTTCAAATCCCAATGACTGACAGCACTGAAGAGAAGAAAACTGTCAGTAGGAAGGATTTGAAGCCTACTAAGGAAGTTGACAAGAAGGCAAAAAGTGCTTCTAAACTGCTGAAGAGCAAGTCTTCAGTAGTTTCATCTTCTTCAGTTGATGATCAACAGAAGAAGAAGAAGAAGAAACCATGTGAATATGTGGTCTATTCAATCATCTCACAGATGATTGTTGGTACAAAAAGGGATCCAAACTCAAACAAAAGGAGAAAATTAAAGAAAACTTGGCTAAAATGAAACTGAGTTTGAGTCCAAGTTTGTACCAGCAGCATCAAATCCTGTTACTCCTATGTCCAAAAGAAATCTAAAAGGGAAGGAGTGCAACAGGCAACAGCTGAGGTTGCTCAAAAGAAGATGGTGCAACACAAGAACTCATCATCAAACACCAATACCAATGTGTCTGAAGAGCTGAAAGCTCTTTCCCAGAATCAGACACAGCTGGTAATGATGGTTCAACATCTGTTGGAAGAGTTAACCAACTTGATGGCCCTGTGTTGAAACCCCAGAAAAGGAGATCCAAGCCAAAGGATTCCTCTTCTACACCATCTCCTTCACCTCAAGCTATTGTGTCCAATAAACCTGTTAGTTTACCATCTATTGATGAGACCAGGCCCAAACCAAAAAGGTTTGGGTCTCCAAAACTAACTGATTGTTTATTAATGCAGGTCTCTTCAACATGCCAAAGTAGCATCTGGTATGTAGACAGTGGGGGATCTATGCATATGACTGGGAACAACTCACTTCTTAATGACTACTCTCAGGAAGGAAGGGTTTTGTTTCCTTTGGCAATGATGCAAGAGGTTACATCATCGGGAAGGGCTTTGTTTCCAATGGGGAAATAAAGTTTGATGATGTCAACCATGTGGAAAATCTCAAGTATAACCTCTTGAGTGTCAGTCAATTGTGTGACAAAGGCCATGTTGCCCTTTTCACAAGCCAGAACTGCCAGGATTCTGTCATCCAAAGTTCTGAGTTTGATTGACAAGGTATTGGATGCTCACACTCTCCTGAAGGCCAACAGGACAGGAAGAGTGTATGCCTTAGATCTTTCCAAGAAAATAGATCTCAAAGGCCATCCTTGCCTATTTTCCAAGGCCTCTCCTCAAGAATCTAATCTATGGCATAGAAGGATGGGACATGTTACTTCAAGAACATGAATCAGCTGATACACCATAGTTTAGTAAGGGGAATGCCTATGAAGGAGTCAAGTGTGAAAACAACTGCACTGCTTGTTTGAAAGGAAAACAGCACAAGGTTCATTCCCACCTATTGAAGAACCAAAGTCCACTGCCTGCTTACAACTTCTTCACATGGATCTCTTTGGTCCTGTGAGAGTGATGAGCATGGCAAAGAAGAAATACTGTCTGGTAATTGTGGATGATTACTCCAGATTTGTATGGACTTTCTTTCTACATTCAAAGGATGAGCTGCACAGAAGATCATAAACTTTGTGTTGTATGTGCTGAGAAGCAGTATTCCCTCTCAGTCAAGTGTATTAGAAGTGACAATGGAACAGAATTCAGGAACAATACACTTGATGAGTTCTACCTTTCCAAGGGAATAAAGAGACAATTTAGTATTTCAAGAACTCCTGAACAGAATGAAGTTGTGGAGAGAAAGAACAGGACCCTCATTGAAGCTGCAAGGTCTATGTTGGCTGATTCTGGACTGCCATTGACCTTTTGGGCTGAAGCTGTCAACACAGCATGCTATGTGCAGAATAGAGTGCTAATAAATCAGAGGTTGATGAAGACTCCATATGAAGTTCTACATCATTTGGCCCCTCTCATTTCATTCTTTAGAGCATTTGGGTGTCCCTGTTTCATTCTCAACACAAAGGATCAGCTCCAGAATTTGATCCTAAGGTGGATGCAGGGTACTTTGTTGGTTATTCATCAACTTGCAAGGCATACAGAGTCTTCAACTGCAGAACAAAGATGGTTGAAGAGACTCTACATGTCAAGTTCAATGAATCTCCAAAGGACAAGATTCCACAAAGCCCTGTGGAGCTCTTTGATTTGGACATACTGCAATATGTTCCTTATCAATCTCCTGCTGTTGCTCCTGTCAACAGTTCACCACCTGGTGTTACTGCTGAAGATGATGATGATAGTAGTAATCACCTCTTCAGGTTTAGTGACCAACTGCCTGTGTCCTCTAAACCTGATGCTCCTGTAGCTCCAGCAGCACCATCCACAACAAATGCTGATGAGATTTCTGCATCCTCAACTTCATTTGAGTTGCCACCATCTTCATGGTTTCAAGAATCTGCATCAACATCTGCTGCTGCTGAAGGTCCTACAAACACTTGCACAGATTTGATTGTTTACCAAGAGCTGAAAAATCACCCAATGTCTCAAATCCTTGGTGATATCAATGCTGGTGTTTCAACCAGAAGCCAGTTGTCCAATTTCTGCTTCTATGCTCTCTTCATCAGTCAGCTAGAGCCAAAGAACTATCATGTAGCTTTGAGAGACAATGGATGGGTTGAAGCCATGCAGCTTGAGCTTCTTCAGTTCAAAAACAGCAAGTGTGGGAGCTTTTCCTCTACCCCCAGGTAAGTGTGCAATAGGCACTAAATGGGTGTTTAGGAATAAAACTGATGAAAATGGGCTAATTGTTAAGAACAAGGCCAGACTGGTTGTGCAGGGGTTTGCACAAGAAGAAGGTATTGATTATGATGAAACCTTTGCCCCTGTAGCCAGACTGGAGGCAATTAGATTGTTTTTAGCCTATGCTGCACTCCACAATCTTAAAGTTTTCAAATGGATGTCAAAAGTGCTTTTCTATATGGTAACATAAAAGAAGAAGTTTATGTGTGTCAACCACCAGGTTTGAGGATAATAAGCACCCAGAATGGGTATATAAGCTTGATAAAGCTCTTATGGGTTGAAACAAGCACCTAGAGCCTGGTATGAGACCTTATCAAACTTTCTTCTACAGAATATTTCACTAGAGGCTCCATAGATAAAACTTTATTTATTAAGAAGGTGGATCAGCATAAGCTACTTGTTCAAATTTATGTTGATGATATTATATTTGCATCCTCTGATCCCCAATTGTGTGAGGATTTCCAAAACTTAATGCAACAAAAGTTTGAAATGAGTGCAATGGGAGAATTACAGTTCTTTCTAGGTTTGCAAATCAAACAAAAAGCTGATGGAATTTTTATTCATCAGTCTAAATACACAAAAGATCTTTTGAATAAGTTTGATTTACAAAATTGTAAAACCTGTTCTACTCCCATGTGCAACACCACACAATTGGATGTTGATCAGAAAGGTAAAGTGTTGATGAAACTCTTTACAGATGTATGATTGGTTCCTTGATGTATTTAACAGCTTCTAGACCAGATATTATGTTTGCTACATGTGTTTGTGCTAGATTTCAGGCTGCACCTAAGGAGTCTCATCTGATTGCAGTCAAGAGGATCTTTAGATATCTGCAAGGTACACAATCTCTAGGCTTATGGTATTCCACTGGACATTCTTGCAAATTAGTTGCTTTCTCTGATAGTGACTATGCAGGGTGTAAGTTGACCAGAAATCAACTTCTGGTGGATGTCAATTCCTAGGCAACTGTTTGATTTCTTGGCAGAGTAAGAAACAAACATCTGTTGCTACATCCACTGCTGAAGCCGAGTACATTGCTGCTGCAAGTTGTACATCCCAATACTCTGGCTTCAGAATCAACTTTTGGATTATGGCATTACAGAGACTAAGACTCCATTATTAATGGATAGTGCTTCAGCTCTTTGCATTGTCAAAAATCCAGTCCAGCACTCTAGGACCAAACATATAGAAATTAGACATCATTTTATAAGAGATTGTTTTGAAAAGGGTCTAATATAATCCTATGTTGTGCCTAGTGCTGATGAGCTTGCAGACATTTTTACTAAGCCTTTGGATAGTTCAACTTTCCACAACCTGGTGTTAAGGCTGGTATGCTGCAGCTAGAATAAGTGACAACTACTGATGATCTCAGTAATTACTGATGATCATTGGTAACCATGTCACATATAAGTACTGATGAGTTATTTTACCCTCAGTAGTTTTTATAACTACTGAAGGCTAAATGCTTTAAGTACTGTACTTTATCTGTTCTAAAATACTGATGTAGTTACAACTACTGAAATCAGTAGAAACAGATAAGTACTGATGTCCTATGAAACAACTGAAAACAGCAAAAAGGCTGATGAGTAAGTGTTGAGGACAGTATGAAACAGCTGAAAGGCTATGAATTGACGACAACTACTGATGAGTACTCTCTCTTCAGTAGTTCACAAACTGCTGTTTCTTCATAAACAACTGAAGCAATACCATGTCTTCAGTAGTTTCACAACTACTGAGACTACACCAAGTCTTCAGTTGTTTACAACAACTGATGGCACAACCAGGGTCTTCAGTAGTTTCACAACTACTGATGACTAATACCAAGTCCTCAGTTGTTTCAACATCTGAAGTCCAACTTGTCTTCAGTAGTTTTTAAAACTACTGATGCCTAAATCAGAGACTTCAGTTGTTTCAACGTCTGATTGTAAACACCATGTCTTCAGTTGTTTTATAACTGCTGACCACACAATACCATCAGTCGTTTCAAACCTCTGAAAGTTAATACCACGTCATCAGTTGTTTCAAATACTGATGACTCACACCAAAACCTTCAGTCGTTTCATAACCCGTACCCTATATTTACCTGATCCCTCTTTCAGAGTTTTCATTCTTTCACGACCTAAAATTTCAAAAGCTCTGAAACTCTTTCACCTTCATTAATGGCGACCATGCAACTCAAGCCTCGACACAACTGTGTCGCGTACCTCACTAAATCGCCCTTCTGGACAAATTCGATAATGCTATAGATCTTATGGTCAATCACACTGAAAACGGCCTTCCTCCTAAATCCAATCATTTATGCCGATTCGCTACATCAGTTTTGGACGAATGCAACTGTTAATGGAGAATCTATCCATTCATCCATCAACTCTCATAAGGTGGTCATCTCTACTGCTACCATCCGCCAGATATTACTTTTAGATGATGCTGCCTACCCTGTTGGATATCCTAAGAGCCAACTTGATCTTTCATTTGGACAACATGGATATCAAGGCGATCTTAGTGCTTCGACCATCCTGAAGAAACATTTTCCAGATGCTGAACGCTTGATTTTTCATATGGTAAATGTTTGCCTGCCTCGAAGACGTCTTCTCTTGGGATCAACTGTCTTCCAGATGGCAACAGGTACTGTTCTCTATCCTTGAACAAGAACCACTAAACTTTTCTGAAATAATTTTCTTGAAATCAAGGATATGGCCACAAAACCACTTTCTAACCGTTGGATACTATATCCTCGGTTTATAATGGCCATAATAGAGAATCAGCTTCATGCTGAGGGACTAGTTGGTCTGGGGAGTCCCTGCTTTGGCTGTATTGCCGGAGGTATACTCCCGACACAACACTGACCAAACTCTTAAAAAGGCTGCCAAGCTGCGCAAAACCACGCAGCTGGAACCCACAGCCTCCACTTCCACATCCAAAGTCCCCTCCAAACCCACAAAGAAGAAGCCTAAGAAGGCTACTCAGGGGAGTTGAGCCCTGAGGATGCTCCTGCTGCACCAAGCAAGTTATCTCTACTGGAAATAACCCCCCAGTAGAGACTATGACTCCACCAACCGAAGCCGCTCAGGTTTCCTCTCAAAAGGAACTGATGCAACCACTCAAAGGGAAGCCACACTGCTGGGATCCTCCTCACTTGAGGGGATTACCATTGAAAAGCACCACTCTCCCGGGTGCACACTGCTTCCACACCCTCTCCTGATGCAACCGCCCCTCAAAGCCCTACAATAATTGTTGCAAAGTGCTGACGCAGTTGCATTCCTCACCCCCCACCCAGACACCAATTACTACTGGGATAACCTCAACACCTGAGGGGGAGGATCACAATGCTTCTGTCAACCACAGCACAGGGGTTATCATGTTCCATCTTCTAGTGTAGACAAGGAGGTGCGAACTTCTGGTGAGGCTGCCACTGCCTCTGACTCAGCAAATGACCAGGGTGCAGTTGGTAACATCTCTAAGACCTCACCAGCGGCAACAGCTGATGAAGGACATAGTCCTGAGGCTGGAAGTCCCCAGAACCAAGAACAAGGGGCACATGCTATAATTGATCTACACTCAAGGCATGTTCATCCTGACTCTGTCAGGAGGTCAGGTGATTCAGTATCAACTGATGATGACCTGAGCTTCTTCTATGATGTAGTTGCTCAAAACACCATCCTAGAGGATGAGGTTAGCAGACTCAAAGAGCTGCTGGCCAAGATGTCTCAGGATGAAAGTCCATCTGCCACCACAATACACCCACAGATGGCACCTTCTCTGAAGGTCCCCTAAACACTGAGCCAATACATACTTCCAAGCCACCAGCCTCTGCTTTTGGCACTGATTCTCAGGAACAGAACCATCCTGATCAATCAGTTGCTACCCTTCAAAAATCCCTACCTCTCATCACTCCCATGATCACAGATATAGTGATCAAAGCCATTGATGAGAGGCTTCCTACAATAATACAACCCCTGGTGGAGGAGTTGGTGACCAAATCACTTTCTACTGCTCAAACCCTTGCACCCAATGCAACCAAAAAGGGGGAGAGTCAGTCAGTTAAAGGAAAAAGGAAGAGGACAGATGGGGAGAAGGAGAAAGAATCAGAGAAGGTAAATGAGAAGGAGAAGGAGAGTGAGAAGAGAGCTGAAGTGAATGAAAGTCAAAAAGACTTTCATGTCACATATCAAAAGAGGAAAGGAGAGTCTGAGAAGGAGAAGGAGCTGAATGATATGGTGAAAGAAGCTGATGCCAACCATAACCGTTCAATGGATAAAATCATTGATCAGTTATATAGGCAGGGTTTTGACATCCAACAACTAGACTCCGAGATCAGAAGGTTGGAGACAGAGGAGATCAACTCAAGATGGGCTAGTTATGATGCCTTAGAAAGAGAAAGGCTGGAGATAATGATCAGATTTATAGCCAAATACTTGGGAAGATCTCTGATTGAAATAAGGGCCTGGACCAGGGACAACATCTTGGCAATAACCACCAAGATTTGTTCGTCTGAAGCATACTCCAAAGGTTTAGTGATTGAGGCATGAAATGAAGCTGGGGTTGGGAACCGAAAAGAACTGACAAAATTTACTAAAGCCTCCCTTACAGCCAAAATGCTAAAACAGTCTAAAAAGCCTCTATCCTCAAAATCACTACCTCCACAACCCACTAAAACAACCCCTTTACCCTCTAAACCAACCATCCAACCCACAAAACCAAATCCTTTACCCCCAAAACCCACTGCCAGTGATGTACCTAGACAAAAGAAAAGAAAGGTACTGAGGCCTGATGAAGATGAAGAGGAGGATGAAGACAGACTGCCACTCTCTGCAGTTATCACTTTGCCTAAGGCTAATCCAATGTCCATCACGCCTCTTCTCAAATGCATGATGTGATGATAAAGATTGAAGAGGAACAGATGCAAAGACATGATGAGGAAATGCTGAAAAGCATTGACAAAGCATATGCCACATCCTCTTCAATGATTAGCATGAAGAAAGAAGTATTAAGATTGTACACCCTTGCTAATACCTTTCATACCAAAGAAAGGAAAAAGTAAGGATATGGCCTGATCCTAGGGTGGCAACCGGATTGTCAAGAAGAAATTCCTTCAAAATACAAGGGCCAAGTGAAGAGGGTGTCGACGAAGAAGACATCACTGTGGTTCTTGTAGTGTCCCCTTGGGAATTGTAGAAGAGTTCAAGAAAGCTTATGAAGCCAAACAACCACCCCAAAAGATGTTGGAGAATAAAATCATAAAGAAGGGATTGGTTTACAAAAGACTTGAAAACTTCAAACAAGATGAGCTCACCTGCTCTTAGAAGGGACTCATCCAGATGAGTTTGCTTACAGACAAATAACCACGGTGAGCTCAAGAATGGAAAACAGGCAAGTACATCTATCTGAAGTGTATGGCCGAGAAGGTTTGTTTGATGGTGTGCCCGAGGTGCTGACAATGGATGAGCAGATCATGTTTCTAAGGGCTTACACCAGGGAATCATATAGGCTGATACACGGGAAGTAGATCTCATGGTTGGGGTAACAGCTCGGTGTCCAAGTCCCCAATACAGAGCTCCCAACATATCATGCAAAACAGATCATCAGAGACTTCTTCCCAGGCGGTGCTGAAAAAGGGTCACTTCTCATCTGATCAAGAGGATAAAAAGACCAATCTATCTGCCAAAATAAGTGGGACTCGTCAATAACTTAGAGGTTTTGGCTGCATTGGTTCAGGGGGAGTTTGTTGGACCAAAAGAACCAATGAGCCTGATCAGAGAAACCTCTAAGTCCCACAGGACATCACAACAGCTGAAGAAGACCTGATCAGCTGTTCTACAAGTCTAAAGAATACAACTGCTGAAGTATTTCTGAAGTACTGAAGACAAAGACTGAGACAACAGCTGAAGATCTAAAGTCTGAAGACTTCAACAAGTACTGAAGACAAAGACTGAAGATCAACAGCTGAAAGACAAAGTCTGATGTTCAAGTACTGAAGACATCAGCTGATGTTAACAGCTGATGACAACAGCTGAAGAGGGCTTCTTCAGTTGTTGTGATGTTTTTCTTCATCAGTAGTTTTCTTTTCCTTTCAGTAGTTTGTTTACTTTTCAGTAGTTTTGTTTCCTTTTCAGTACTTGTAAACAACTGAAGAGGTTGTTCTTCAGTTGTTGTAGTATCAGTAGTTTTATGTTTTTCAGTAGTTGTAAATAAGATGTTTAACACTTAGGAACATTTGTAGAAGATGTCAGTTGTTGACATCTTCAGTAGTTGTTAAACATCAGTAGTTATAAAACGGTTACAGTCACTTCAGTGACAATTCAGTTGTTTAAAAGAGTCAGTAGTTATAAAACGGTATACATGCACTTTCAAGTGACATCCTACGTCATTCTTTCCTTTATAAGGAAGAGACTCACTGTGTATCGTGCCTTGAGGCCGACAATCTTAATGCAATATTCCTTTTGTCTGATATTTCTCTCTCTATAACAAAATTCATTTATCGCTTATATTGAATGTTTCTTGCTTGATTTGTCTAATTCTGAGCTATTCGCGTGCTATATCTGTTCATCGATTAAACCTAGAGGCTGAGATCCTAACAATCAACTCATTAATGAAATATTAAAACATTATAAACACACCAAACATTCTGTATTTCATAAGTACCCAATAGTTACATAAAGTGTAAGACATATTACATTAGATCGGATCTAGGTACATATATGTATCAACGAACTCCCATTAGACCTAGATCTAATCTAATGTCTTACCTTCTGCATCACCTCTCATCACTCTTATCTTTTCTCTCTTGTGATCTTGCATGTATCTCGAACGCAAAGCAGAGTCTTATGACATTTTGGAATTGGAGGGCTTGTACTATTCTTGCGGGTCATAGAATAGTGGCCATTTGTATAATGTGTAGACATCATTACCAGACAGTTAGTGAGCCACATTGGGTCAAACACCTTGATGGTATCCATTGTCCCTCTTATTAAAACTATGACCGCCTCCCCAGTTCTCCAATCATAGTACACCACTTAGAGTGTGGAGTGAAGTCCTGTGACATTTCCCTGAGAGAGAGAGATTAGACATTGTTCTTGGGGGACAACATTCAGCACTATCTTGGGCTTACCAGTGATGGAGTCAGCTTCAGATCGTCTGATATATCTCGTAGGTTATTGAGGTTTGAAGTTGACCCACCTGGTGTGGTGCTATTTCTTTAGGGCAGCCTCAAACCAGCCTGACATCTTTCTTGGGTGAGCATATAATAACTTCAATTTTGCCGGCTGGTTGAGCTCAAAACCGGGTAGAGTCTTTTGATCATGTGGAAATATAAAGTACTCTATGCCTTTTCCCTCTTTATTGCATAAACATTTAGATCTCGAAATGTGCCCACGCAATAATCCTGCCTGACACCTTATGATGTTTCTTCACTCTGTAGAGTTTGGTGGTAGACATTCTGTTTAGGAGCTGCGCATTGGGCTCGGATTTCTTCGAAACAAGCAGCCAATTCTGCCTTTCTGATATCAACCATCATCGTTTGAGGCTTGGGCTTTTCCTTCAATCTTCTCAGACTTCTTCTCCATCTGATCCAATACCTCAAATGTATCACTGACTAGCGATTCACCCAAATTGGGGACCACATTTCCCTCGTTGTTAGCAAACTGCGGAGGATAGTGTCTATGCTATGATGTCTTCTATCTCTATCTCATCAATGTCATTTAGCTCTTCTTCACTGGTAGACTCAAAAGTTGGAGCATCCTTAAGATCTCATCTGGGTTCAGCTTGAAAATTTCAGCCAGTTGCTCATTTGAAAGATCATGATTATTTCCCCTTCTTTAGGGTATAACTCACAAATCTCCTGACGATCCCTTGAGATCAAGAACATAGTCAATCAGTCTTGATCTGCTGAAGGGGAGCAACATCAAATTCGTCCCTTTGAAAGTTTGGATCTGCTTGTTGGAAACATGTAACACGTCAAACATAGTTAATAATCAAGACATAAATACATTAATCTTAATATAACATCAAATACATAAGTTTAATACATGATTCAAGTACAAAAGCTATCAAATACATAATCATCTAATCATTACTTTTATCTTGAATCGCTAGATCATCACTTGTGAGGCAGAAGAGGAAGCTCGTTGGTCTTGATTTCTCTTTGATTTTCTTCTTGACCCTGAGTTGAGGCAGATGCAGGTGCATCTCCTCCTTCATCATCATCATCCTCCTGCTTGTCCTCTGTCTTTTCTTCCTCATCCCCTTCAACATCATCACTCTCTTCATCTTCATCCTCATCATCATTGTCACCCTTATCACCATCTCCTTCCTTTATCTTCAGAGGCTCATCTTTAGTTCTTTTGAGCTTGAGCATGATAGACTTTTTAGCATCCTACAACTCCTCAATCGTTTTTGCTAATATGACTCTATGCTCTTGGAGTTGGGCAATCTCTTCGCTCTGAGCAGCCATTTGCTATGCCTACTGCTCAATCAGCTAAGCCTGCTGAGAGATCTGTTGGGACTGTGCAGCTGTGAGATCTGCCAGCTGACGAATCTGCGCAGTCTTCTCGTCATTGGCTGCTAACAGATGCATCACCATACGGTTCAGCGTTGATAACTGTTCCTCAACCCTAATGGGAGGTAGAGGTGATCCATATAGGTGGGTGGGATGTGATGATGGCCCGACTTGGTGGCTAGTGGTAGTAGTGGTGGAAGTGGTGAAGATTGGGTTAGGTCTAGATGATAGTGGTGGTGATGTAGTGTGAATGATATGGTGATGGATGGGATATATGTAGTGGTGGGTGGTGTGGTGACAGTGGTAGGGGGTGTGGGAATGGTAGTGGTTGTTGTGGAGGTGGCCGTGGTGGTGGCTGTGGCTGTAGAGGTGGTTATGGTGGTGGCTGAGGTGGTGATGTAGGTTGTCTGCGCTTCTTTTTTCTTCATGCCGTAGGGCTGAGCCATCCTTTTCTTCCTCGATCCTGTCGAGGAGGATGCTCCCCCTAGAACACGGCTGGATGGCTCTGGAGCATAGTCGGGTCAGCAGCAGTCTCTCCCGATCCACTGGGGCATTCACCAACCGTCCGGAGCCCATGTTCTGTGGGAACGACTTTGCTTCCCACAGTCCTAGTCAGTGGCTCCTCATCTGACTCCTCACATCCTCACCAGGTACAAAATCCTGGTGAAACCCAGCCGACTCTGCTATATCTCCAGTGGGGGCAGATACTGGATGTGTACTATCAGTCATTGTGCCCCTCGTGGAGGGCATGGTATCTCCAGCATCCCGCTATCATCATCATCAGAGGGTAGAGCAATCTGCTCAACATCAAAATCAGTATCATCGTGGCGCCACATCCTCCGAGCTGGCACCACATAGTCCTCGCGGAAGGATAGACAACATCAAACCAAAAGTCAAAAAAATAATACGAACTATAATTGAATGGTTTCATTGATAAAACCTAACGATTACAAGCTCGTTACAACATAAAATCAAGACTCTTCGCAAGGGGAAGATCGAGCATGATCTCCTCTCATCCGGCAGCCCTAGACTTCCGGACACACTCTCTCTAAAACCCTTTTAGAGAATCCTCCCTCTCTACACATTGAAACTAGTATATATAGGCCTCAGCCCATATTAGATGCGACTGGGCCCATTCGTGCGAGTGGACCATGCGTATGGTTCAATCGTACGACTGGACCATGCGTATGGTTCAATCGTACAACTGGACCATACTTATGGTTTAGTCTTACGAATGTCCCAATCGCATCTCTAGTCGCACGGCTGGTCCATTAGCATGGCTCAGTCGTACGACTGAGTCTCATTCGTATATGCTCCTACGAATGACCCAGTTTCATGTGTTTACAACATATCAGGTGTATAACATTAAGCCTAGACTATTCGACAAGTGACGGACACACTATATATGACTATATATGCTCCAACCAATTCCCCCTTGGACGTTGCTTGCGAATAGTAGATAACACCTCTTACAATCTTCAGTCAATATTTGCTCTAGTTGCCAATAGAATCAAACGAAAACCATATTAGCCAACGTTGCCGATCCGTCAGGTTACACACATCCCTGAAAATGAATTTAGGCACAACAGCTATCGTTTACTTTGTAGAAATAGCAGCAAGATTCCCCATATGACTGATTTTTCCAGATAATGATATGAACAGTTTTCCATTGCTTCAATCTTCATATAGGCTAACCTGATTAACATCACCACCTGCAGAAATTCCCCCTCACATTCAGCATATCCCAATATATAGACATTGTGCTCTCCTTGTGTCTTCACACAGTGTATTGGGCAAAAGGTTGAAGGTTCCAATCCACAGCCGACAATATCAACCAAATCAGCATGCACGAAGATTCATCATCGGAAACCGGTTCACATCATCACTTTCTGATTACGTCTTCACTTTCTGTATACATGGATTCCCCCTAAGAAGCAGAATCCTTTCTGTGAAGATAATATAACTTGATTGGCCCATAAGTAGTCAGGTGCTCCTGACTACCCCATAAAATCAGCACCAACTGCTGACATCTTTTCTTCCCTCTTTCATGTTCCATTACACTCACATATTCTGGAAGTCCGACGAATAATGGGGTACACATCGAACTTATTTGACAAAAGAACCTTAGGGTGAATATGCTTTGCTCATCTTCAAATCTATGCAAGAAGCTGTTCCAGACTCTTTTTTTTGGTCTGGAACAAATGTGGATGAGTCAATGCGGATGACACATTCGTGCGATTGAACATACGACTGGTCCAGTGGCACGACTGAACATACGACTGGTCCAGTCGTACGAATGGTCCATTCGCATGGCCCAGTCGCTTGAACGGGTCTACACGCAGATTTTCAGATCTGCAGCCGCCAAGGCTGCCCAAAACCCTAATCTGATGAATTTAACATGAACCGAAACAAAGTAGGCATCATCAGATTCGAAAGGGTGATAAGAACGTGGTTTCGAATTCGATTTTAACATAGAAGCAACACACTTAACAAGATCTGAGCAAAACATGATGAACACGAAGTTAACGTCAAGATTTGAAATTTGATCCAAAAATCAAGAGCTTGGGTTGCTAGAATGATTGTTAGATCAATCCAGCAGTAACCGGCTCTGATACCAATTGTGAAGTTGGCTTCTTGGATCGATAAACATCCGAGCATGTTCTTGACGGAAGGATAAACAACATCAAACCAAAAGTCAAAACAATAATACGAACTATAATTGAATGGTTTCATTGATAAAACCTAACGATTACAAGCTCGTTACAACATAAGAATCAAGACTCTTGGCAAGGGGAAGATCGAGCATGATCTCCCCACTCTTCCGCAGCCCTAGGCTTCCGGGCACACTCTCTCTAAAACCATTTTAGAGAATCCTCCCTCTCTACACATTGAAACTTCTATATATAGGCCTCGGCCCATATTAGATGCGACTGGGCCCATTCGTGTGATTGGACCATGCGTAGGTTCAATTGTACGACTGGACCATGCGTATGGTTCAATCGTACACTGGACCATACTTATGGTTCAGTCTTACGAATGTCCCAATCGCATCTCTCAGTCGCACAACTGGTCCATTAGCATGGCTCAGTCGTACGACTGAGTCTCATTCGTATATGCTCCTACGAATGACTCAGTTTCATGTGTTTACAACATATCAGGTGTATAACATTAAGCCTAGACTATTCGACAAGCACGGACACACTATATATGACTATATATGCTCCCACAAACACATAAAAGTCAGCGTTGCTGAGTGAGTTCTAGTTTTAAAATAAAAATACTTTACTTTCATTAAAACCGTTCTTTACATTATTTCAAAACATACTATACTTTCGTACATGATCACAATTCATACGCACACATAGATAATAACATTATTATCTTCATCATTCGTTCATTAACTTTCTTTCATTCATCATACGTCATTATCATTCACCTTCGTTACTTTCATTAACTGTAAGGCCCCGTTCCTGGGCACCTCACAGTTGGTCAATCACAGCAGTTAAAACACTACATATTATAATTATACAATCTTAAGCAGCGGAAATGATTTATCAAAAACCACTCATTTAATTTAAAACACTGTTGTTAAGCAATACATCATCATTTACTCTTTATAAAAGAATTATTTTACTGCATTACAAAACAACAACAACATAGAATATGAATGGATGTCAGTCTTTCCCTGCCGAGTAGCCTCACCCTCGTGTCATCCTCAGCAATAATTACCTGCCAACTGAAAATGTATAAAATTCAGTGTTGCTGAGTGAGTTCTAGTTTTAAAATAAAACATACTTTAATTTCGATAAAACCGTTCTTTACATTATTTCAAAACATACTATACTTTCGTACATGATCACACATCGTACGTACACATAGATAATAACATTATTATCTTCATCATTCATTCGTTAAATTCTTTCATTTATCATACGTCATTATCATCACCTTCGTTACTTTCATTAACTGTAAGGCCTCGTTCCCGGGCACCTCACAGTTGGTCAATCACAGTAGTTAAAACACTACACATTATAATTATACAATCTTAAGCAGTGGAAATGATTTATCAAAAATCATTTATTTCATTTAAAACATTATTGTTAAGCAATACATCATCATTACTGTTACAAAAGAATTATTTTACTGCATTACAAAACAACAACAACATAGAATATGAATGGATGTGAGTCTTTTCCTGCCGAGTAGCCTCACCCTCGTGCCATCCTCAGCAATAATTACCTGCCAACTGAAAATGTATAAAAGCCAGTGTTACTGAGTGAGTTCTAGTTATAAAGTAATAAAATACTTTCTGTATGTTATATATGAAAATAATCTTTTGTGTAAAACACAACTCTGTACTGTATATGCGAGCACGCATTAACTATATGAGCAAATACTATCGTTGTCTTTACTGTATGCCTTGTCTGTTCTGTAAACTTTTATCTTTATCTTTCACTTTCTGTATGGACCAGTGACTAATACCCCAACTGTATGCGTGATGGAAAACGGGTGATGGGCCATCTATATCCCTCGAAAGGGTCAACTGTATCCCTTGAAAGGGTCAACTGTATCCCTCGAAAGGGTCAACTGTATCCCTCGAAAGGGTCAACTATATACTGTATACAAGGCCAACCCAATCACCCAGGACACGCTACAAGGTCCTGCCACTCTCAATTGATTGGCGTGTGTGCATAATAGGGTAGCTAACCCACAGCACAGTTGAGCTAACGACAACATGGTCGTGTACCTCCTGTAAGCTTGCAAGACTTGTTAACATTTTATTAATGTTCCTCTTCTTTTCTTTATTGCTCTTTCTCTTTATTATTACGATATACTTTACATTACGATAATAAACATACCACGTAAAGTCACATACTATAAGTAGAAATAATATTAGCAATAATAATAAGGAACAATCATAACCATGCATGAAACATCATCATAAATAAGCCCCAGTCAACCCTTGGTCAAACCCTAAAAGCACAAACTCCCAAAAGTTCTGTAAAAATTTCTAAGTGCTTAGGCGCTTTGACACTATTTGGGCGCATGAGCCCTATTTGGGCGTTTCATCACTATGTAGGCGCATTAGCCAACACTTAATCATTTTCTCACTTAGGCGCATGAACTATTCAGGCGCATGGGCACTATTCGTACGTATGAACACTTAGGCGCATGGGTTATTCGGACGCATGGACACTTAGGCGCATGAGCCACTTGGGCGCATGGCCCTTCACTTAGTCGTCCGACTAATATTTCTAGGCACATGGACCACTGTTCAGGCGCATGAGCTACACTTAAACATTTCTAAGGCAATCTTAGGTGCATGGGCTACTGTTCAGGCGCATGGATTATACTTAAATCCTTCTAAGTCATTTTCAGGCGCATGAGCCTTATCTAGGCGCATGGACCTTCTGTGTAACATGCTTCTAGTATGTTTTCAAACCCAATCATCAAACCTATATGTTCTAAGCTTAATATGGCTATTCTAAACATGAATAACCTATAAGCATTTAAGATTTAACATCCAACAAGCATAATACATACGGGTAAACATACATAACTTTGTAAAATCATTTTAATACATTTTCAGCCCCAAAATAGTTTAAAACAAGTAAAAACCAGGGTCTAGAACTCACCTGGTGCAACTTGGGTGTTTCTTTCTTTCTAACCCTTTGCAACTGAGTTCAAACACCTAAAAACAACACCAAACACACACACTCGAGCATATACACAAACAAATAAGCACACAAGCATATAACCGGGATAAAACCCGTCATAAACATTAAAAACCATGAATTATTACCTTGAATTCGACTTCTTTTCTTCTTCTTTCTTCAGGCGGGAGTTCCTCTGCTCTCTCTCTCTAAAACCGAAAGAAAATGGTGATATGAGGTGAGGGTGGGCGGCCATGCCCACCTTTACACCAACTTTTTCAAAAATTATCCTTTTGGACACTTTTAGTCCTTCCACTTGGACTTTATTGCTTTTCTTTCATTTATTCTTCATGTCTTGTCTTATTAAAATAACGGGTGTTACAAGTCCACCCCCCTTATATAGGTTTCGTCCCCGAAACCTGTTATTCCTTGAACAGATGAGGATAATGCTACCTCATCTCCTCCTCAGTCTCCCATGTAGACTCGGATCCCTTCGTGTGCTTCCACTGTACATGCACAAGAGGAACCACTTTATTTCTCAGGCTCTTCTCTTATGATCGACGATTGCCACTGGTTGCTCCACATAATTGAGCCTTTCCTCTACT
Organism: Flaveria trinervia; assembly: GCA_025506515.1. Taxonomy (NCBI): domain Eukaryota; kingdom Viridiplantae; phylum Streptophyta; class Magnoliopsida; order Asterales; family Asteraceae; genus Flaveria; species Flaveria trinervia. The sequence continues at coordinate 20,130,366 of CM046445.1, forward strand.
TCGATATCCTCTGTGGAACAATCATGTCTTTATCAGCTAAACACTTTCTCAAATGAGATACATGGAATGTCGGGTGGATTCCACTTAACTCATCTGGCAACTCCAACCTATAGGCCACCGCTCCTACTCGAGCAATGATTCGGAAAGAGCCTATATATCTTGGGCTCAACTTGCCCCGCTTCCTGATTCGGATAATACCTTTCCAAGGTGAGACCTTCAACATAACCCGGTCACCCACTTGGAACTCGATTGGTCTATGTCGTCTATCGGCATACGACTTCTGCCTATCTTTAGCTGCCTTCATGAAGGCTTTAATCTTCTCAAGCTTCTCAGTCGTAGCCTCAATGATCTCGACGCTCCCCAATTCCTTCGACCAATATCACCCTAACAAATGGGTGTTTTGCATCTCCTCCGTATAGCATCTCGTATGGTGGCATACCAATGCTGGCATGATAGCTATTGTTGTACGAGAATTCAGCTAACGGTAAGTGGTCATCCCAACTTCCCCTAAAATCAATCACATATGCCCGAAGCATGTCTTCCAATGTCTAAATGGTCCTTTCTGACTGACCATCAGTTTGGGGATGATAAGCCGTGCTAATATGTAATCTCGTCCCCATGGCATCGTGGAATTTCTTCCAGAATTTAGAGGTAAACCGAGTGTCACAATCAGACACAATGGACACCGGCACACCGTGACGAGTAATAATCTCCTTGATGAACATGTCAGCCAACCTCTCGGATGAATATGTCTCGCGAATCGGTAGGAAGTGAGCACTCTTCGTCAAACGGTCAACAATCACCCATATGGCATCGTACCCCTTCAGAGTACGTGGTAGCTTCGTAATGAAATCCATAGTGATGTGCTCCACTTCCATTCCGCTATATCCAAAGGTTGGATCTTCCCATACGGCTTTTGATGTTCGGCCTTCACTTGCAAACAAGTAAGGCACTTACTCACATACTCCACCACGTCACGCTTCATACCCGGCCACCAATAATCTTTCTTCATATCTTGATACATCTTTGTGGCACCAAGATGAATGGAGTATCGAGTCTTGTGAGCTTCATCTAAAATCCTCACACGTAGATCCCCGAAACGAGGTATCCACACCCGTCCAAATCGAGTTTTAACACCAACTGTGTTTTCACCCAATTCCCTAACCAGACCTCTCATTCTTTCAGAGTTTAGATATCTTCTTTTAATGCCTTATCTTTGAACTCCTTGACATGCTTCATTACATCAGAGGTCATGATCAGTTGATATGCTTCACCCGAATCGGCTCGGGCCTCTCCTTTCGGCTAAGAGCATCAACCACCACGTTGGCCTTGCCCGGATGGTAATGGATCTCACAATCATAATCCTTTATGAGCTCCAACCATTGTCTTTGCCTCATGTTCAGATCCTTCTGCTCGAAGAAGTACTTCAAGCTCTTGTGGTCGGTGAAAATGGTGCACTTCGTCCCTTACAAATAGTGCCTCCAAATCTTCAATGCAAAGACCACGACTGCTAGCTCCAAGTCATGAGTGGGATAATTGACCTCATGAACTTTCAACTGTCAGGATGCATATGCTATAACCTTCCTTCTCTTCATTAATACACACCCCAACCCCGAGTAAGAAGCATCTGAATATACCACCAAATCCTCGCTTCCTTCGGGTAATGACAAGACAGGGGCTTGGGTCAGTCTGGTCTTCAACTCCTCAAAAGCCCTTTCTTGCTCTTCACCACCACAGACTTTACATCCTTATGGGTTAGCTTAGTCAACGGGGAGGCTATCTTGGAGAAGTGCTGAATGAACCTTTGATAATATCCCGCTAACCCCAAGAAACTACAAATTTTGGATGGCGTCGTTGGAGACTTCTATAGCATCACAGCCTCCACCTTAGCAGGGTCTACCATAATCCCCTCGGGATTTACCACATGACCTAAGAATTGAACTTCGCGCAACCAGAATGCGCACTTGGAGAATTTTGCATACAATTTCTCCATTCTCAACGTCTCTAACACCTCTCGAATGTGATCGGCATGCTCCTCCTCGCTCTTCGAATAAATCAGGATATCATCAATAAACACAATCACTAATTTATCTAACATTGGCCGACACACTCGATTCATCAAGTCCATAAAAGCAGCTGGCGCATTGGTCAAACCAAATGACATAAAAAGGAATTTATAGTTACCGTAGCGCGTGCGAAAAGCTGTTTTTGGGACATCCTGCTCCTTCACCTTCAGCTGATGGTAACCAGATCAAAGATCTATCCTTGAAAACCAACTGGCACCTGAAGCTGATCAAACAAATCATCAATCCTCGGTAAGGGGTATTGGTTCTTCACTGTCAGCTTATTCAGCTCACGGTAGTCGATGCACATCCTCATGCTACCGTCTTTCTTCTTCACAAACAGGACCAGAGCACCCTAGGGAGAGATACTCGGTCTAATGAACCCCTTATCAAGCAGCTCTTGCAACTGCTCCATCAGTTCTTTTATTTCTGTGGGAGCTAACCGATACGGTGCTTTGGCAATGGGTTGAGCACCGGGTATCAAATCAATTTGAAACTCAATCTCACGGTCCGGTGGCACACCTGGTAAATCTTCTGGAAACACATCTGGAAAGTCACACACAACTGGTACATCAGATAGTTGTGGTGTTGGCGCGTCCACATCCTTTACGTAGGCCAAGTAGGCACTACATCCACACCTCATGCACTTTCCCGCCACCGCCATCGAAATCACTTTCGGGATCGTCGTGACGCGATCACCATAAACCGTCACCCTATTCCCGTCAGGCGCTGTCAATCGGATCATCTTCTTGCGACACACGATGTTTGCTTCATAGGTTGCTAACCAGTCCATCCCTAGTACTACATCAAAACCACCTAGGGGTATCACGTGTAACCTCATAGCAAACCTATGACTTTCTAGTTCTATGGCACAGTCCTCTATCACATCAGTAATTCTAGTGGACTTACCAATAGCAGTTTCTACATCGAATGGTGTACTGACCTTTCTATTACTAACAAGCAACTTAGCACAGAAAGTAGTGGAAATAAAACTCCTGCGAGCACCGAAATCAAACAATATAGAGGCATAAATTAGGTTTACTAGAAACATACTTGACATAACATCGGGATCAGCTCTGGCTTCCTCCCGGGTCATAGTGTAAGCTCTAGCACTTGCCCTCTGCCCTCCTTCCTCCGGCTTCTTATTTCCCACTCCCGAGCTTTCCACTCTCGGCTTCTTACAGTCTTTAGCGATGTGACTAGGCTGGCCACACCAGAAGCATACGTTCATCCCCATCCTGCACTCACCAGTATGCCCCCTTCCACATTTGTTACACCTCCTCAGCCCTGATCTTGATGACACTCCACGGTCGTTCACCTTCACGTTCTTGTTGTTTGAAGTAAAACCACCACGTCCAAATCTCTTCCCATTCCTGTTCCTTCCATCCCCACTCATCCTCTTCACCTCAGCCACCACCACCTCGTGCTCATTATATAATCTACCAGCCAAATCAACCGCCGACCTGAAAGTGCTCGGCCGAGCGGCGATCATATGCCTATGGATATCCGCCTGCAGCCCCTGGATGTATCTTTTAATCTTTCGTGATAATGGTGTCACTTGATCGGGCACCAGCACGCCATTTCATTAAATTTAGTGTTGTACTGCTGGTGTGTCATCGTTCCGCCTCCAGCTACAGGAAATCTCTTTCTACCTTGTCCATCTCTCTGTGAGGACAAAATTCCTCAATCACTAACTTCTTCAGTTCAGGCCATCTCATTCTCCTAATGGCTCTGCTACCCTCGGCTTGGACAATGTTGTCTCACCAGCACAAAGCCGAGTCCACAAAAGAGTGGGTAGCGAATTTCACCTTCTGATCTTCACGACACTCACTGATATCGAGGACAACCTCCATTTCCCTCACCCACTGGTGAGCAGCTGTAGCAGTGCCGTTTCCATCGAAAGTAGGGGGCTTGCATCTCATAAACGCCCCATAGTTACAGCCTCTGGTCACCTCCAGCGCAGGCTCTTCTTCTTCCTCCTCCTCATCATCAGAGAGAACCGTTTCCTGCTCTAGTTGTTCCCGTCCTCCTGAGGACCTGTTTCTTTCCTTTCTTCCCCCTTCCCTTACTGCCTTGATCACTTCGGTCACCACAGATGGTAGAATCGTCTGCATGACCTGATGAACCTCTTCCACCACAGACTCCTTTACTGAGGCTCTCAGATTGGCGCTCTCGTCGCCACCCTCCGGATGAGGGGTCTCTGGTTCTTCATGAACCACTTTCTCGACTCTGGGTCTCCCTCTCTTGGGTTGCGGAGCAGCACCGTGACCTCCACCATGAGATGCTTTTGAAGATCTACCGCCAGCCATCCTCTAAAAGCACACTATAAGATTCAAACACTAACACGGTCATTCAAGGTAACACTCAGTTTATGTCAAGTATAGTAAGTCCCTAATTACAGTGGCCAAATGTGATTAGCCACTTACTTTACTCTTCATACCCCAAGCATCTCCTATCCTACTTAATCAGTATCTAAATCGACTAAGAGCACATAATCAAATAGCATGCGCACATAATACCGGTTAACATTAGGAAAAGACATACCTGATGGCATGAAGCTACTCGGGCTGACATCCCTCCATTTGTCCCATTTTTCAGTTTATGTTTAGGTTTTAAAAGTTTATTTAACCATATTCTCTTAAACTTTGGCTCTAATACCAACTTGTAAGGCCTCGTTCCCGGGCACCTCACAGTTGGTCAATCACAGTAGTTAAAACACTACACATTATAATTATATAAACTTAAGCACCAGAAATGATTTATTAAAAACATGATATTCATTTCATTTAAAACATTGTTGTTAAGCAATACATCATCATTTACCGTTTACAAAAGAAATTTTACTGCATTACAAAACAACAGCAACATAGACTATGAATGGATGTCAGTCTTTTCCTGCTGAGTAGCCTCACCCTCGTGCCATCCTCAGCAATAATTACCTGCCAACTGAAAATGTATAAAAGCCAGCATTGCTGAGTGAGTTCTAGTTTATAAAGTAATAAAATACATTTGTATGTTGTATATGAAAATACTCTTTTCTGTAAAATACAACTCGTACTGTATATGCGAGTACACATTAACTATATAAACAATATTGTTCGTTCTCTTTACTGTATGCCTTGTCTGTTCTGTAAACTTTTATCCTTATCTTTCACTTTCTGTATGGACCAGTGACCAATACCCCAACTGTATGCGCCAAGGAAAACAGGTGATGGGCCATCTATATCCCTCGAAAGAGTCAACTATATCCCTCGAAAGGGTCAACTATATCCCTCGAAAGGGTCAACTGTATCCCTCGAAAGGGTCAATTGTATCCCTCAAAAGGGTCAACTATATACTGTATACAAGACCAACCCAATCACCCAGGGCACGCTACAAAGGTCCTGCCAATCTCAATTGATTGGCCCTGTGTGCATAATAGGGTAGCTAACCCGCAACACAGTTGAGTTAACGACAACATGGTCGTGTACCTCCTGTAAGCTTGCAAGACTTGTTAACATTTTATTAATGTTCCTCTTCTTTTCTTTATTGCTCTTTCTCTTTATTATTACGATTTATTTTACGTTACGATAATAAACATACCACATAAAGTCACATACTATAAGTAGAAATAATATTAGCAACAATAATAAGGAATAATCATAACCATGCATGAAACATCATCATAAATAAGCCCCAGTCAACCCTTGGTCAAACCCTAAAAGCACAAACTCCCAAAAATTCTGTAAAAAATTTCTAAGTGCTTAGGCGCTTTGACACTATTTGGGCGCATGAGCCCTGTTTGGGCGTTTCATCACTATGTAGGCACATCAGCCAACCCTTAATCATTTAATCACTTAGGCGCATGAACTATTAAGGCACATGGACACTATTCGTGCATATGAACACTTAGGCGTAAGGGTATTCGGACGCATGGACACTTAGGCGCATGAGCCACTTGGGTGTATGGCCCTACACTTGGTTGTCCGACTAATATTTCTAGGCGCATGGACCACTGTTCAGGCGCATGGGCAATACTTAAACATTTCTATGGCATTCTTAGGTGCATGTGCTGTGTTTAGGCGCATGGATTACACTTAAGTCCTTCTAAGGCATTTTCAAGCGCATGAGCCATATCTAGGCGCATGGACCTTTTGTGTAACATGCTTCTAGTATGTTTTCAAACCCAATCATCAATCCATCTGTTCTAAGCTTAATATGGCTTATCTAAACATGAATAACCTATAAGCATTCAAGAATTAACATCCAACAAGCATAATACACATACATAAACTTTGTAAAATCATTTTAATACATTCTCAGCCCCAAAGATAGTTTAAAACAAGTAAAAACTAGGGTCTAGAACTCACTCGTGCAACTTGGGTGTTTCTTCCTTTCTAACTCTTGCAACTGAGTTCAAACACCTAAAAACAACACCAAACACACACCCCCGAGCACATACACAAAAACATAAGCACATAAGCATATAACCAGGATAGAACCCGTCATAAACACTTAAAATCATGAATTATTACCTTGAATTCGACTTCTCTTCTTCTTCTTTTCTTCAGCCTAGAGTTCCTCTGCTCTCTCTCTCTAAAACCGAAAGAAAATGGTGATGTGAAGTGAGGGTTGGCGGCCATGCCCACCTTTACACCAACTGTTTCAAAGATTTGTCCTTTTGGATACTTTTAGCCCTTCAACTTGGACTTTATTGCTTCTTTCATTTATTCTTCATGTCTTGTGTTATTAAAATAACCGTATGAAAACAGTAAAATGCGACGCATACTATCATATAGTTATTATAGATGTGTATTCAAATTAACACCCATATATATGTGCATATAATGATAATATTTTTAAACCATATATATAAAAATTATTTTAAATATATATTACAATAAATATATATAAAATAATATAAAAAGATTTATATATATATATAGGTAAATAAATACCTTTTTTTGGGAGTCGCACGTTAAACCCGCACACCAACCGAACGTACCTTTTCTCATCGAACGTGTTTAATGTAAGACCCCGCTCTCGAGACACTTAGAGCTAGTCAATCATTGCACATAAAACATACATTTATATTAACTTTAATAAAACATCGCAGCTGAAACATTAAAACAACAATTCATTTCATTATAAATGCTTTTACAAATTAATACAACATTTGTTACAAAATATCATTTGTTCGCATTACAATGCAAAAACATTATACAAAAGAAGGCCATCCAAAAAGAGGCAAGTAGTCGCCCCATGCCATGCTCAGCAACCTTTACCTATCAACTGGAAACATATAAAAGTCAACGTTGCTGAGTGAGTTCTAGTTTTAAAATAAAACATACTTTCCTTTCGTTAAAACCGTTCTTTACATTATTTCAAAATATACTATACTTTCGTACATGATCACACATCGTACGTACACATAGATAATAACATTATTATCTTCATCATTCGTTCTTTAACTTTCTTTCATTCATCATACGTCATTATCATTCACTTTCATTACTTTCATTAACTTTCATACATACTTTCTTACTTTCATTCGTACGTTCATTACTTTCGATGACATGTATAATACCTGAAACATTGTACACAAAGCTGGTTACTGAGCCTGAGCTCTTTCATAGACCTAGAATATTTTGCACGAAGTTGACTCCATACCTAGGGCAAGTACACTCACCCCTTATCTTTTCTCTTTCATTCCGAATCAATGCCATATGCTATACCCTGAACATTATGCACGAAGCTGGTTACTGGGCTTGAGGTCTTTCATAGACCTCGAACATTGTACACGAAGCTGACTCCGGTACCTAGGGCAAGCGGCAAGGATCCCATAGATATGGTCAATCACAAGGATTGGACCCTAGTGTGCATCCTTCTAGTGTAGCTAACCCACACACAGTTAAGCTAACACCCTTCATTGGATGTGAACCTCCATACATTTGCTTGCAAGCCTTTCTTACTTTCATTCATTCATTAATGCATGCATTCATTCATTTCGTTCCTCTTTTCATTATCTTCCACTTTAGGTTACATAATACTTTTCATTTAATTCATTAACATTCAACGTAAAGCCATAGGAAAATAACAGACATAAATAGGAACATAAACATGAACATACAAATATCACCATACAAGGCACATCATACATGCATAACATACATCATATGTACCATCATGCATAAGCATCAAACATACATCATCAAATCATATCATACATTTCCCATCACTTCATCTATGACCTCAAAAGTCAACTTACATAGTCCCCGGGAACCTCCTAAGTCAAAGCCTACTTTTACAATTTCCCCAAAATCAGAAAATATTTCTTAGTCTTTAGGCGCATGAGCACTATGCAGGCGTAAAGCCTTTCAGACGCATAAGGAACACTTAGGCACATGGAGAACTTTCAGGCGCATTAGCACTATTGGGGCGCATGGGCAACACTTAGTCTATTCTGGGCAATTCTAGGCACATAAGCACTATGTAGGCGCATGACTGCCTAGGTGCATGAACTATCCAGGCTTATGAACACTTAGTCAATTTCAGCCTATTTCTAGGCACATGAGTACTATTTGGGTGCATGAACACTTAGGCAATTTCAGCCTATTTCTAGGCGCATGAGTACTATTCTGGCGCATGAGGTTTTAGGTGCATGAGTGTAACACCCGGTTATTTATTTTTGAAGCCAATGAAAGGAGAAAAAGAAATGAAGTCCAAAGTCGAGGGACCAAACTCACCAACGAGAGAAAGTTGGGTGAGTGAAGGTATTTAAAGGGAGAGGGTAGCCCTCACCCTCTCCCCACACTCACATTATTCAGCAAAGAAGAGAGAAAAAGGGGAGAAAAAGGGAGAAATCTTGGTTCGGGTGGATTCAAGCGTGCAAAATCGAAGTGTAGCGGGTCTAATCGAAGCTCTACTCGTCGGTGTTGTTTGTGTGAGTTCTAGGACCCCTCTTTTACACATTTTTGAATGATTTTGGGGCTGGATCACATTTGAAACCGTTTTGAAGAGTGTGTGTTTCACTCGTGTGTATGTGTTTGTGTGTGATGCAAGTGATGTATGATTTTGGGCTTGTGTGTGCTTGGATGGTGTTGTGGTATGCATTCCTAAGGTTTAGGATGGTTGATTTGGGCTTAGAATGGGTTTGGATGAGCTTGGTGGTCGAAAATGGCAGATTGGGTTTAGGATGAACTGCATTCTGCATTAGCTAGGGCTAGGCAACCGAATGGAGGCCATACGGCCAAATGAGGTGCGATTGAGGTTCATTCGCACGATTGATGGCCAGTCGCATGGGGATTCATGCGACTGAGGGCCCATTCGCATAAGTGTTCATTCGCATTAGTTCCATTCGCATGGGAGTCATCCGCATTGAGTCCATCCGCATAAGGTCCATTCCCATGGGTGTTCATTCGCATAGGTGTTCATCCGCATTGGTCCATTCGCATGATGTTCAGTCACCTGGAGGTCATGCAACTGAAGGGTACCCATGCACCCAAGTAGGGCTGGTGTACTCGGGGAAAATGCAGTTTAGTTACTGACTTTCCAGGAAGGTGTAGATGTAAGTTTTAACATGGAAGTTTCCCGAGGGTCCATGTAAGATGACTTTCGAGGCCTTAGAGGTTATGTTGGGCATGATGATAATGTATGATGTTGTATGTTTATGCATGATGTATATTATGTATGTATGATGATGTTGTATGTTTATTACGTTCTTTATTTTGTTTGATTGTCTTCCTGTGGCTTTCCTTGCATGTTAATGAATGAACAAAAAGTATTATGTATTGTAAAGTGGAAGATATTGAAAAGGGGAAACGAAATGAAAGAATGCATGCATAAATGAACGAAAGAAATGAAAGGCTTGCAAGCAAATGTATCGAAGGGAGACGCCATCGTAAGGTGTTAGCCCAACGGTATGTGGGTTCGTTACCCCAGAAGGATGCACATCGGGGTCTTTCTTTGTGATCAACCATTTGTATAGAACCTCTACCGCTTAGCCCGGTACTGCGGCACCATGTATTGCTGTCTATTTATAGAGTTCGGCCCAGTAGCCATATAGTTTGGGGTGTAGCACATGGTATTGGTACGGAAGATATGAAAAGTGAAAGAAATAACGAATAATGAAGATAATAATGATATTATCTATGTGTACGTATGACGTATGATCACATGAAAGTAAAGAAACAGCTTTAAACAAAAGATAAAGTATGTTTTACTATAAAACTAGAACTCACTCAGCAACGCAGACTTTTATGTGTTTCCAGTTGGCAGGTAATGGTTGCTGAGGATGGCACGGGACGGCTACTCAGCTCTTCTGGATGGCATTCTTTTGATTAATTGTTTGCATTATAATGCGAACAAATAATATTTTGAATGAATGTTGTATTAACTTGCAAAAGCATTTGTAATGATATGAAAGGTTATTTTTATGTTTCCGCTGTTATGTTTTATGAATGATTAAATGTAAAGTATATGTTTTATGTGCAATGATTACTAGCTGTAAGCGTCCCGGGAATGAGGTCTTACAATGGGACACTTAGGCAGTTATTTACAGTTGGGTGCATGAGCTACTATTTAGGTGCATGAGCAGCCTAAGTCACACATAACATCATAATTCAGTCACCAAACATCACCTATCATGTTTGAAGCTTAAATCATACATTCTAAGCCTTAGAAACACACCATAACAACATCAAACATATACATAGCCCAAAATCAATCCCCACCGCAACATACACACATACACACATACGGGTACAAAAACCCAATTTTATAAAAACGTTCATACATGCATTTCCAGCCCCGAAACAGTTAAAAACAAGTAAAAAGGGGGTTCTAGAACTCACCTTTGCAGCCTCTTAGGTGTAACTTCTTAAAAACTCGTTTGCAGCTGAGTTCAACCGCCTAGAAACCCACCAAAAACACACCCGAATACATACAAACACACATATGCATACAACCGAGGCTAAGGCCAGTTAAGAACATCTTAAAGCCATGAATTCTTACCTTGAATTCAAACTTATGCTATTGTTCTTCAAAATACCCGAGAGTTTTCTGCTTCTCTCTCTAAAATCCGATGACAAGTGAAGTGTGCGACATATGGGTTTTTACCAACTTTTAAAGCCATACGCGTTTATTCACCAACTTTTAAACTTTTGTCCTTTTTGGACATTTTTTACCCCTTAACTTTGGTAAAATTGCATTTCTTTCTTTTCCTTCACTTTATTCTTTCTTTCTTTGACTTTTAAAATAACCAGGTGTTACAAGTCCACCCCTTATATAGGTTTAATCCCCTAAACCTGTTATTCCTCAAACAATCGTGGGTAATGCTGTCTCATTTCCTCCTCCGTCTCCCACATAGACTTGGATCCGTTCCTGTGCTTCCACTGTACATGAACAAGAGGAACCACCCTATTCCTTAACCTCTTCACTTTTTGATCAATGATCGCCACTGGTTGCTCCACATAATTGAGCCGTTCATCTACCTCGATATCTCCCAGTGGTACAACCATATCCTCATCTGCTAGACACTTTCTCAGATGAGATACATGAAATGTCGAATGAATTCCACTTAACTCATGTGGTAACTCTAGTCTATAGGCCATCTCTCCTACTCGAGCAATGATTCGGAAAGGCCCTATGTATCTTGGGCTCAACTTGCCCCGCTTTCTGAACCGAATGATACCTTTCCAAGGTGAGACCATCAACATGACTTTATCCCCAACCTAGATCTCAATTGGTCTATGTCTCTTATCGGCATACGACTTTTGCCTATCTTTAGGTGCCTTCATAAAGGCCTTGATCCTTTCCAGCTTCTCAGTCGTAGCCTGGACCACCTTGACTCTCCCTAACTCTTTATGGCCATAATCACCCCAACACACAAGTGTTCTGCATCTCCAACCATATAGTATCTTATAAGGGGGCATACCAATGCTGGCATGATAACTATTATTATGTGAGAACTCAGCTAACGGTAAATGGTCATCCCAACTTCCTCCAAAATAAATGACGCATGCCTGTAGCATATCTTCTAGCGTCTGAATGGTTCTTTCTCACTGACCATCTGTCTGGGGATGATAAGCCATGCTAATGTCTAACCTCGTCCCCATAGCATTGTGGAATTTCTTCCAAAATTTAGATGTAAACCGGGTGTCATGATCAGACACAATAGACACCAGCACACCATGACGAGTTATGATCTCCTTAATGAACAGATCCGCCAACCTCTAGGATGAATATGTCTTGCGAATCGGTAGAAAGTGAGCACTCTTCGTCAAACGATCAACTATCACCCATATAGCGTCATACCCTAGCACAGTACGTGGTAGCTTCATTATAAAGTCCATGGTGATATGTTACCACTTCCACTTCGGTATATCCAAAGGTTGGATCTTCCCATACGGCTTTTGATGCTCCGCCTTCACTTGTAAACAAGTGAGGCACTTACTCACATACTCTGCAATATCACGCTTCATACCCGACTACCAACAATCTTTCTTCATATCTTGGTACATTCGTAGCACCGGGATGAATAGAGTATCACGTTTTATGAGCTTCATCCATAATCTTCACACGAAGATCCCCAAAACATGGAATCCACATCCGTCCGAATCGGGTCCTAACACCGAGTGTGTTTTCACCCAATTCCGCAACCAGACCTCTCATTCTTTCAGAGTTAAGATGATCTTCTTTTAATGCCTCATCTTGAAACTCCTTGACTCGTTTCATCACCTCGGAGGTCATAACCAATTGATATGTCTTCACCCGAATCGGTTCGGGTCTTTCCTTTCGGTTAAGGGCATCCTCCACCACGTTGGCTTTGCCCGGATGGTAATGGATCTTGCAATCATAGTCTTTTTTGAGCTCCAACCATCTCCTCTGCCTCATGTTTAAGTCTTACTACTCAAAGAAGTACTTCAAGCTCTTGTGGTTAGTGAATATGGTGCACTTCGTCCCGTATAGGTAGTGCCTCTATATCTTTAACGCAAAGACCATGGCTGCTAGCTCCAAGTCATGAGTAGGATAATTAACCTCATAAACATTCAACTGTTAGGATGCGTAGGCTATAACCTTTCATCTCTGCATCAACACACATCCTAACCCCGAGTAGGAAGCATCTGAATAAACCACCAAATCTTCGCTTCCATCAGGTAACGACAAGACAGGATCTTGAGTCAATCTTGCCTTTAACTCCTAGAACGCCTTCTCTTGAGCTTGACCCCATACAAACTTACATCTTTACAAGTCAACTTGGTCAGTGGACATATTTTGTAATAGCCTGCCAAACCTAAGAAACTACGAATCTCGGATGGCATCTTTGGAGACTTCCATTGTATTACTGCCTGCATCTTTGCCGGGTCTACCATAATCCCCTCGGGATTCACTACGCGCACTTGGAGAATTTAACATATAACTTCTCCTTCTCAGCGTCTCCAACACCTCTCGAATGTGATTGGCATGCTCCTCCTCACTCTTTGAATATATCAGGATATCATCAATAAACACGATCACTGATTTATACAACACCGGCCGAAAAACTCGACTTATCAAGTCCATAAAAGCAGTTGGCACTTTGGTCAAACCAAAAGACATAACAAGAAACTCGTAGTGTCCATAACGCGTGTGAAAAGCTATTTAGGAATATCCTGCTCCTTGACCTTCAATTGATGGTAGCCAGATCGAAGGTCTATCCTCGAGAACCAACTAGCACCCTGAAGCTGATCAAATAGGTCATCAGTTCTCGGTAAGGGGTATCGATTCTTCACCGTCAGCTTATTCAACTCTCGGTAGTCAATACACATCCTCATACTACCATCTTTCTTCTTCTCGAATAAGACCGGAGCACCCCAAGGAGAGATACTCGGTCTGATAAATCCCATATCAAGCAACTCCTGCAATTGCTCCATCAACTCCTTCACCTCAGTCGGAGCCAACCGATACGGTGCCTTAGGAACAGGTTGGGCACCCGGCATCAAGTCAATCTGGAACTCGATCTCGCGGTCAGGTGGCACTTTTGGTAAGTCTTTGGGAAACACGTCTGGAAAGTTACACACCACCGGTACATTGTTCAGTTGTGGTGTTGGCGTGTCCATATCCTTCACGTAGGCTAAGTAGGCACCACATCCACGCCTCATGCATTTTCTCGCCACCACCATCGAAATCACTTTTGGGATCGTCACGACTCGATCACCATAAACCGTCACCGAACTTCTGTCACGTGCTGCCAATCGAATCATCTTCTTATGGCACACAATAGTAATCTCGTAGTCCGCCAATCACTACATTCTAGGACTACATCGAACCCGCCTAAGGTCATCACAAATGGTCTAACAGGAAACTTGTGACCTTCTAATTCTATGTCACAACCCTCTATCATCTCAGAAACCCTGGTAGACTTAGGCAGTTTCTTCATCGAAGGACGTATATATTCTTACTACTAATATCAATTTAGCACAGAAAGCAGCAGAAATAAAACTCTTACTAGCACCAGAATCAAATAACACAGAGGCTAAAGTTTGGTTTACTAGAAACGTACCTGACACAACATCGGGGTCCGTCCTAGCCTCCCTTGCGTCATCATGAACGCTCTGTCACTCGCCCTCTATCCTTCTCCTCAGCCTTCTTTGCTCTGGATCCTTCAGCCCTTCGCTTCTTGCAGTCCCTACTCATCTGGCCCTCCCCGCCACAGTTAAAACATCTCCCCGCTTGGTACTTTCTTGCCATATGGCTAGGCTTCCCACACTTCAATCACACATTCAATCCCCACCTACACTCGCCGGTGTGCTCCTTCCCACTCTTGCCACATCTCTTCACACCCGCACCGGATATGACCACACGTCGGTCATCCACCTGTGCACCTTTGTTGCTTGGAGTGGCTCCGCCACGTCCAACCCGCTTTCCATTCTAGTTTCGATCACCAACACCTTTCTTGCTGCCTTCAGTCACCACCACAGTCCTTTCATCATAAAACATCCCCACCAAGTCAACTGTCGACCTGAACGTGCTCGGTCGGGCAGCGATCATATGCCTACGGAAATCTGCCCGCAAACCCCAGATATACCTCTTGATCTTTCGTGACAAGGGTGTCACTTGATCCAGCACCAGCCGTGCCATCTCATTGAACATGGTAGTGTATTGCTGATGTGTCATTGTTCCCGCTTCCAACTGCAGAAACTCTCTCTCAACCTTGTCCATATCTCGGTGAGGACAGAACTCCTCAATCACCAGCCTTTTCAGCTCTACCTACTTCATCCTTCCAATTGCTCGACTACCCTCAGCTTGGACAATATTTTCCCACTAGCATAGAGCCGAGTCCATAAATGAGTGGGTAGCGAACTTCACCTTTTGCTCTTCCCGACACTCACTGATATCAAGAACAACTTCCATATCTCTCACCCACCGATGAGCAGCAGCAGCAGTGCCATTACCATCAAAAGTCATGGGCTTGCATCTTTGAAATGCGCCGTAGTTACAACGTCATGCCGCCTCCGATGCAGGCTCTTCTTCCACTTCCTTGTCTTCGGAGAAAACCGTCTCCGTCTTCGGTTGTTCCCGTTCTCCCCAGGACCTATTCCTCTCCCTTCTTTCCCCTTCCCTCACAGGCTTAATCACTTCAGTCACTACAGACGGTAAGGTTGTCTGCATGACTGATGCACTTCCTCCATAACAGCCTCCTTTACTGAGGCTCTCAAATTAGCATTGTCGTCTCTGCCCTCTGGATGAGGGGTCTCGGGTTTTTCATGAACCACCTTTTTCGCTCTAGGACTTCCTCTTTTGGCCCGCGGTTCAGGACCACGTCCACCACGACCTCCACCATGTGAGCTTTAGATGATCTACCACCGGCCATCCTCTAAACACACTGAAAGATTCAAACACTAACACGGTCATTCAAGGAAATAGCTTAGCTATGTCAAGTATAGTAAGTCCCTAATAACAGTGGCCAGTTATGATTAGCCACTTACTTTACACTTCATACCCTAAGCATTTCTTATCCTGACTACATCAGTATCTAAATCAACATCACATAAACCACATAACATGCGCACGTAATACTGGTTAACATTAAAGAAAATACCTGATGGCATGTAGCTACTCGGGCTGGCATCCCTTCCCTTTCCATCCCATTTTCAATTTGAGTTCGGCTTTATTTTGAAAATTTACCCGTTCACTTAGACTTTGTCTTTGATACCAACTTGTGAGGCCACGTTCTCGGGACGCTCACATCTAGTCAATCATTGCACATAAAACAAACATTTACATTAACTTTAATACAACATCGTAGTGGAAACATTAAAAATAACAATTCATTTCATTATAAATTCTTTTGCAAATTAATACAACATTCGTTACAAAATATCATTTGTTCGCATTACAATGCAAAAACATTATACAAAAGAAAGTCATCCAAAAAGAGCCAAGTAGCTGCCCCGTGCCATCCTCAGCAACCTTTACCTGCCAACTGGAAACACATAAAAGTCAGCGTTGCTGAGTGAGTTCTAGCTTTAAAATAAAACATACTTTACTTTTGTTAAAACCATTCTTTACTTTCTTTCAAAACATACTATACTTTCGTACATGATCACACATCGTACGTACACATAGATAATAACATTATTATCTTCATCATTCATTCGTTAACTTTCTTTCATTCATCGTACGTCATTATCATTCACTTTTGTTACTTTCATTCATTTTCATACATACTTTCTTACTTTCATTCGTACGTTCATTACTTTCGATTACATTTACAATACCCTGAACATTGTGGCTGAAGCTGGTAACTGGGCCTGAGGTCTTTCATAGACCTCGAACATTGTGCATGAAGCTGACTCCAGTACCTGGGGCAAGTACATTCACCACTTATCTTTTCTCTTTCATTCCGGATCAATGCCATATGCTATACCCCGAACATTGTGCACGAAGCTGGTTACTGGGCCTGAGGTCTTTCATGGATCTCGAACATTATGCACGAAGCTAACTCTAATACCTAGGGCAAGCAGCAAGAATCCCATACATATGGTCAATCACAAGGGTGGACCCATGTGACATCTGTCACCTAAAGGTCCGTCAATTAATGTGGTTTCCGTTAACTTTTCTTTGATCGTTCATTCCTCATCCATATAAACTATTCGTGTAGATATCATTCTTGCTTTATCATCTTTATGCTTGTGCTCTCATCATAAGCGTATGCTATCTTTAAAACTTTTATCATTTTCATCATCGTTATCACTAATATTCCATTTTAAATATAATATTATTGTCATTAATAAAACCATATTTAAGTTACAATATCATTAGTTATATTTTTTATCATTAATATAATTGGCCTATTAAAGTCATTTTCAACTGAAACAAATTTGGGAACTCGGGGGCTAAGTGCAGGGACCAAATGTGACAATTTGCAAACTAGGGCTGGGTATAAATACCCCATTTGCAGCCCTAGCCTTCATTCTTCATCTTCTTCTTCATCCTCTTCTTCACTTTTCATCTCCTCCTTGCACTAAACCCCCATTTTCTTCACATTTTCACCGTCTAGACTTCAACTACAGCCGAGTCTACTCATTTCTTGCAGGTAGACAAACTTGGTGGTCCCTCTTTCTTGCTTGTTTTCTGCTATCCATTTAGGGTTTCGGGTGTTCGGGTCCAACCCGAGCACAAGAGGTCATGTGGGTGCGTGTGGGTGCGTGTGATGTCCTTCTGCGTGTTCTTCTTGTTTGAGTGTGTTTATAGTGTGTTTCTGGAAGTCCTTGAGGTGTAAATATCATGCACGGGGCAGCCGAAGGCTGCTCTGCACACCTACAGTCACGAATCTGCTATCTTGGTAACTGGGTATGTCATGCGACTAAGCCATGCGACTAGGTGAGTCATGCGACTGAGTCATGCGACTGTGTCTTTTGAGCGACTGAGTTGTGCGACTGGGTGTGTCATGCGACTGTACGTATGCATGTGATTGAGTCAATGCAGATGAATGATACGTGCGATTGAGTCAATGCGGATGAGTGTATGCATGCGATTGAGTCTTGCGACCGAATGAATGTGTGTGATTATGCGTGTATCGCACGACTGAAGGCCAATCGTACGAATGAAGGTTCAGTCATACGAATGAAGCTGATTCGTACGAATGAAGGTTGATTCGTGCGTATGGATGCTGAGTCATGCGATTGGGTGCTGTGTGGTACGACTAGATGCTGAGTCACACGGATGAAGGTTCAATCGTACGAATGAAGATGATTCATACAAATGAAGCTGATTCGTACGAATGAAGGTTGATTCGTGCAAATGGAGTGTTGAGTTGTGCGTCTGGTCCTGTCATGCGACTGAAGTTGTTGTGTGTGAATTCCTTCTTGTGCGTGGTGTGTGTATGTCGTGTGATGTTAAGGTGACATCGACACAGTTGCCATTGCTAAATTTTAAAGCCAACACTATTAAATTTACTAATGTTATTCCAAATCAAATCAACTTAATATTATACAATTATCAACAACCGACTCGTAACTACTAATATTTACCGAATACTTCTCTTATAACAATAGAACTTTTACACAAATATCATCGGCAATGGCGACGATTTCTAGGACTTGGATCTACATAAGATCTAATACGTGTGTCTACTTGTGTGTGTTACACGTGACCGAACCCATACAACCCAAACCGACCGAATGTTGCTATTTACTTTATACATTTCATTAATGCTTAACAATAACTGTCAATAGATGTTTGGCCGTTCATTGCATACAACATTTGGAAACTTTGATCATTCATACTTACCACCTAACAAGTGAGTTCCGTGGCCCCTTTTTATGCTTATACAATATTTCAATCATTTACAAACTTGGGAGAAAAGTCTGCTCACCCATTTTCTTTATACTGTACAACATACATACAATTTACATACATGGAATCAACGTGTTACTGTTTTGTGAGTACTTATCTGATAAATGCTTGAGTTTGCTATGTGGTACTTTCTTACAACCATTTAATTCCGGTGTTGGAACCGACGGATAGGTATTGGTAGTACTACTAGGTTGACACCCCCACCCTGTTTGTTGGTATACTAGTGCTACCAACAATGGCCAGGAACGGGCCTTGGGTGAATATATTCCAACAAGATTCTGTGTGTACGTCGTTAGGTTTGATTGTAAAGCTCATGTCATGTGATTATGCTTACTTATAACTGTATTCACGGTATTCCACAACAATTACTATACAGCATCAATTACTTATTTACTACTTAAACCTGCGAGCTCACTAACAATTTTGTTGACCATTTTGAGCATATCTTTTCAGGTGACAATGCTAATTGAAGATCTAGGTGTGCTGCCTTAGTGGAGACCCTAGGATGCATTTTTGAGACTAAACATACTTGACAAACATTCATTTTGGAATCATTGTTGTAGTCTGATTTAAACAACTTCATTCTTTTGATACTTGTTCCCGGGTTGTGGGAATACAATACAATGTTATCTTCATTTGATTATGTGAATCATTTATCATGCTATGCTTATGGCTATGTTGTCGTGAATATTGACTAAACACGACAGAAGACTCCTTTGTGTTGGGTGTCGTTATGTCACGCTTTGTCATCATTACTTATATTGCATCTCTATTGTTTACCATGTGTTATGATGATCCCGTCTCGTTACATCCCCGTGTTTCCGCTCTTAGCGGGGGTGTGACAGACTGGTATTAGAGCCATTGGTTATAGAGAATTAGGTAATTCAATTGACCTAGACTATAACCTAGGAAACAACATGTAGATTTGCATGCTAGGATCTGTGTGTATTTTATATCTCATGTATGTGTTCCTCTTTACTTGTTCGTTTATCTATCTGCCTTGTGACCTTTTCACGATGAGAGAGCTTTTATGCTCACTCCTTATTGGATGCTCTATTGGATCTTTCGTTCCCTCTGCACGCCGAGTTGTTTTATCAAATTCGGGTATTAAACCGAAGAGATCTTCACAGATCATGCTATTGCGCTTGACCTTGGACATTGAGATTTACCCTGAGGAGGTTATGTCTGAAATCTCGAAAGAGGAGGAGATAGACAACCTTCACTAGATTAACGTGATATATGCATGGGTTTGCAATTATTATGATGGACTACTGTTGGAACATTACCAATTCATGGTGTGAGAACTACATGACTTGTATGTGATGTGTGGTAACAACAAGTGTGATATTAACTTGGAATGCTGGACTTTGATGAGTGGTATGGATAATATACTTTGAAATGGTTAAAGATTATGTGTTTACTACTTTTTGATTAGAAAATGCCGCCTAGAAGAGTTACCCGTAGCAACAGCGGCGGAAGTGAATCCCCGGGGGGCAGAGGCAGAGGCAGAGGCAGAGGCAGCGAGGTAGAGCACCAAGAACAAGTGATGGCCCTGCCAGTAATAATCAGGGAACAAGAAACACTGACATGGCAGCCCTGATCGCTCAACAGTTGGCCGCACTGATCCCGACTATTGTGGCCCAAGTGAGCGATGCTCTTCAGAATCACCACCCCCACGGGGATGGTGGCAATGATAATGAGGATAATGGGAACCCAACAAACTGGGAACGAAAGTAATTAGGAGACGGGAATAATGGAACAACCGGTAATGAGAGTGGGGTTGTTAATGCTAGAAGGGGATGTTCGTACAAGAATTTTGTGGCCTGCAAACCAAAAGAGTTTGATGAAAAAGGTGGACGGATAGCCCTGACCAGGTGGCATGAGAAAATGGAGGCAGTAATTGACATCAGTGAATGCCTCGATTGCCAGAAGATCAAGTATGCCACGTGTTCACTGCAAGGCAAAGAAGTAACTTGGTGGAATACCCAGGTTCAGGCTAGGGAGGAGAAACAGCGATGCAAATGTCATGGGATGAGCTTAAAGCACTAATCACTGAAGAATATTGCCCCCTCAATGAGATGCAGAAACTGGAGCATGAATTCTAGAATCAGGCTATGGTAGGGGCTAGGCACGCAACATACACTGATCGATTTCATGAGTTGGCAAGATTGGTTCCATATCTGGTCACTCCAGAATCAAAGAGGATCAAGAGGTATATTTGGGGACTTGCACCTCAAATCCAAGCGATGGTAACAGCAGTTGCTCCTCCTACGATCCAGAGTGCAATTTTGAAGGCTGGCGCTCTGACAGACGAGATGGTGAGAACAGGGGTTTTGGGAAAAGGAGCAGAGAATAGAAAGGATGTTGGGAAAACGAGTCGGTCGAGTGCTGGGAAATTTGACAAAAGGGCGAAGACAACCAGAAATTTTGTGGCCGTGACACAAGGCAAGAAAGAGTACGTAGGGCCGCACCCCAAGTGTGATAGGTGCAACTTCATCATCCCCTAGGAATGTCGTGTCGGGTGTGCGTGAACTGTAAATGCCTGGGGCATCTAGCAAGAGATTGCAGAGTAGCACCGAATATGTGGGCACCGGTCAATGCGGTTAACCCCGCCGGGAATGCCAGGGTCTGTTATGAGTGTGGAGGCCCTGATCACTATAGAAACATGTGCCCCAGACTGAATCAGGCGTCGGGTCAGCAAGGGAACAACCAGCAACCGGTGATAGCCATAATTGGAAATCAAGGCCCGACAAATCAAGGAAATATAGCTCAGGGATGTGCATTTGTCATTGAGCCAACAATGCCCGTCAAGACCCGAATGTGTCATGGGTACGCACTTACTCAATCATCACTTTGCGTCTATATTATGTGACACTGGAGCAGACAATAGCTTTATATCTTCTGAATTGTGCAATTGCTTGATTTGTGCCCTAGTAGGCTAGAAACTAGCTACTCCGTAGAAATGACCAATGGTAGGGTTGTACATGCCGATGAAATTATTAGGAAGTGCGCGATGATATTGGAGAACCATGCCTTCGATATAGACCTGATACTCTTTGAGTTAGGAAGTTTCGACGTGATTGTGGGAATGGATTGGTTGTCCAAACACGAGCTGAGATTGTATGTCGGGACAAAGTAGTGTGAATCCCCTACAAACGGGGAGGTGCTCAGAATTCAAGGAGAACGGCCGGGAAGAAACCTAAAGCTTATCTCCTGCATGAAAGTACGCCAAAGTTTACGCAAACAATGCTACACGTTTCTGGCTCATGTAATAGAAAAGAAGGAAGAGGAGAGGAAATTGGTAGATATTCCAGTAGTACGGGACTACCCTGATTTATTTCCTAATGACTTGTCTGGTTTGCTTCCTCCACGACAAGTGGAATTTCGTATAGAGTTGGTTCCTAGAGCTACACGGTGGCAAAGTCGCCATATCAGTTAGCACCATCAGAAATGCAAGAGTTATCCAGTCAATTACAGGAACTACTGGAGAAGGGTTTATCCGGCGAGTCACTCACCATGGCGAGCACCGGTGTTATTTGTCAAAAAGAAAGATGGGTCGTTCCGAATATGTATCGATTACCGTGAGTTGAACAAGTTAACCGTGAAGAATCGATATCCTCTCCCTTGGATCGATGATCTGTTTGACCAGCTGCAAGGAGCTTCATATTTCTCCAAGATTGACCTTCGTTCTGGATATCATCAACTAAGGGTTTTTGAGGAGGACATACTGAAAACAACGTTTAGAACTTGTTATGGGCACTATGAGTTCTTGGTCATGCCATTCGGGTTGACTAACGCACCAGCTATGTTTATGGACCTAATGAATCAGGTGTTTAAACCTTATTTGGATATGTTCATGATCGTATTCATAGACGATATACTTATCTACTCCCGATCGAAAGAGGATCATCAAGAACACCTTCGGGCAATACTGGAACTGTTACGGAAGAGAAACTTTTCGCCAAGTTCTCAAGTGTGAATTTGAATTTGATTGCAAGAAGTGAAGTTATTGGGTCATGTGGTGAACGAGGATGGGATTCATGTAGATCTCGGTAAGATTGAAGCGGTGAAGAAATGGGATGCACCCCAGACACCTTCAGAGATACGGCAATTCTTAGGATTGGCCGGGTACTATCGTCGCTTCATCGCGAAGTTTTCAAAGATCGCTCAACCATTAACACTACTGACTCAAAAAGACAAGAATTTTGATTGGGGACATGCACAAGAACAAGCGTTCCAAATGTTGAAAGAGAAGTTGTGCAATGCACCGATACTGTCCCTCCCAGACGGAACTGATGATTTTGTGGTGTACTGTGATGCTTCACATCAAGGGTTGGGATGTGTGCTAATGCAGAAGGATAAGGTGATTGCCTATGCTTCGCGACAACTTAAGGTGCAAAAAAAGAACTATACAACTCATGATCTGGAGTTGGGCGCTGTAGTATTTGCACTTAAGATATGGAGGCATTACCTGTATGGAACCAAATGCATCATCTACACAGATCATAAGAGCCTCGAATGTGAAATCCGGTATCATCCGGGGAAAGCTAACGTCATGGCTGATGCTTTAAGCCGCAAAGAACGCGTGAAACCACTACGTGCTCGAGTGTTGGGATTGACTATTCAAACGAATTTGAAAGCTCAGATCCAAATTGCACAAAATGAGGCGTTGAAAGAAGAAAACCTTATGGGAGAAGAATTTTGAGGGTTGGATAAACAAATGAGTTGTAAGGATGATGGTATATAGTGTTTCATGGATCGTATATGGGTACCCAGATGGGGAGGTGTACATACCTTTGTCATTGATGAAGCACACAAGACGCGGTATTTTGTTCATCCTGGTGCAGACAAGATGTACCATGATCTCAAAGATCTGTATTGGTGGACAGGCATGAAGAAAGACATTGCTATGTATGTCAATAGATGCTTGACATGCTCGAAAGTTAAAGCTGCAGATCAGAAACCATCGGGATATTACAACAACCTGAAATTCCCGAGTGGAAATGGGAGAATATAGCCATGGATTTTATTACCAAACTCCCTAGAATGAGCAGCGGACATGACTCGATATGGGTCATAGTGGATCGGATGATGAAATCAGCAGATTTCTTGCCGATCCGAGAAGATTACAAAATGGATAAGTTGGCGAGATTGTACGTAAAAGAGGTCGTGACAAGACACGGAGTGCCGGTATCGATCATATCTGACCATGATAGCCGATTTACTTCACTATTTTGGCAGACATTTCAGAAAGCGATGGGCACTAGATTAGATATGAGTACCACCTATCACCCTTAGACAGATGGCCAAAGTGAACAAACTATACAAACGCTATAAGACATGCTAAGGGCGTGTGTAATCGATTTTGGTGGTAGTTGGGACACTCATCTACCATTGATTGACTTCTCTTACAACAACAGCTACCATACCAGCATTGGATGTGCTCCGTTCGAAGCGTTGTATGGAAGGAAATGCATATCACCTGTTTATTGGACCAAGATTGATGAAACTCAGTTAACAAGCCTAGAGATCATTCAAGAAACAACCGACAAGATTTTCCAAATCAAAGCTAGACTAAAAGCAGCCAAAGATCACCAAAAGAGCTATGCCGACAACCGTCAGAAGCCTCTAGAATTTACGTTGGGGATCACGTTCTACTCAAGGTCTCTCTTTGGAAAGGAATTGTTTGGTTTGGAAAGAAAGGGAAGTTAGCCCCAAGATACGTAGGACCATTCGAGATTACCTAAAGAATCGGTCCAGTGGCTTACCGATTAAGGTTACCACAAGAACTCAGTGGTGTACATGACACTTTTCACGTGTCGAACCTAAAGAAGTGTTTGGCTGACGAATCCCTTCACGTACCAATTGAGGACATCAAGATTGACGAAAAGCTTCATTTTGTTGAGGAACCATTGAGATCATGGATTGAAAGGTCAACAATTGAAGCACGGTAGAATACTAATTGTCCGTGTGAGATGGAATTCAAAACGAGGGCCAGAGTCTACATGGGAATGGGAAGACCAGATGAAACTTAAATATCCACATCTATTCGAGGATGACACTCTTGGACCTAACTTCAGCTAAATTTCGGGATGAAATTCTCTCAACTGGGGGATACTGTGACATCTGTCACCTAAAGGTCCGTCAATTAACGTGGTTTCGTTAACTTTTCCTTGATCATTCATCCTCATCCTTATAAACTATGCGTGTGGATATCATTCTTTCTTTATCATCTTTATGCTTGTGCTTTCATCGTAAGCATATGTTATCTTTAAAACTTTTACCATTTTCATCATCGTTATCACTAAATATTCCATTTTAAATATAATATTATTGTCATTAATAAAACCATTTTTATGTTACCAATATCATTAATTACATTTTTTATCATTATATAATTGGCCTATTCAAGTTGTTTTCAACCGAAACAATTTGGGAACTCGGGGGCTAAGTGCAGGGACCAAATGTGACAATTTGCAAACTAGGGCTGGGTATAAATACCCCATTTCCAGCCCTAGCCTTCATTCTTCATCTCTTCTTCTTCATCCTCTTCTTCACTTTTCATCTCCTCCTTGCACCAAACCGCCCATTTTCTTCACGTTTTCACCGTCTAGACTTCGACTACAGCCGAGGCTACTCCTTTCTTGCAGGTAGATGACCTTGATGGTCCTTTTTTCTTGCTTGTTTTCTGCTGTCCATTTAGGGTTTCGGGTGTTTGGGTCCAACCCGAGCACAAGAGGTCGTGTGGGAAAAGTATGCTTATACAATATTTCAATCATTTGGAAACTTTGATCATTCATACTTACCACCTAACAAGTGAGTTTTGTGGCCTCTTTTTATGCTTATACAATATTTCAATCATTTACAAACTTGGAGGAAAAGTATGCTCAACCATTTTCTTTATGCTGTACAACATACATACAATTTACATACTTGGAATCAATGTGTTACTGTTTTGTGATTACTTATCTGATATATGCTTGAGTTCACTGTGTGGTACTTTCTTTACAACCATTTAATTCTGGTGTTCAGACCGATGGATAGGTATTGAGTACTACTGGGTTGACACCCCCACCCTTGTTTGTTAGTATACTAGTTGGTACCAACAGTGGCTAGGAACAGGCCTTGGGTGAATATATTCAGACAAGATTCTGTGTGTATGTTGTTAGATTTGGTTGTAAAGCGCATGTCATATGATTATACTTACTTATAACTGTATTCACGGTATTCCACAACAATTACTATACAGCATCAATTACTTATATACTACTTAAAACCTGCGAGCTCACTAATAATTTTGTTGACCATTTTGAGCATATCTTTTCAGGTGGCAATGCTAATTGAAGATCTAGGTGTGCTGCCTTAGTGGAGACCCTAGGATGCATTTTTTAGACTAAACATACTTGACAAACATTCATTTTGCAATCATTGTTGTAGTCTGATTTAAACAACTTCATTCTTTTGATACGGGATTTACAATACAATGTTATCTTCATTTGATTATGTGAATCATTTATCATGCTATGCTTATGGCTATGTTGTCGTGAATATTGACTAAACACGACACAAGTCTCCTTTGTGTCGGGTGTCGTCATGACACACTTTGTCATCATTACTTATATTGCATCTCTATTGTTTACCATGTGTTATGACGATCCGTCTGGTTACATCCCCGTGTATCCGCTCTTAGCGGGGGTGTGACACCCCAGTATGCATCCTTTTGGGGTAGCTAACCTGCACACAGTTGAGCTAACTCCCTTCATTGGGTGTGAACCTTCATACATTTGCTTGCAAGCCTTTCTTACTTTCATTCATTCATTATAGCATGCATTCTTTCATTTCGTTCCTCTTTTCATTATCTTCACTTTACGTTAGATAATACTTTTTAGTTCATTCATTAACATTCAACATAAAGCCACAGGAAAATAACATACATAAACAGGAACATAAACATGAACATACAAACATCCCCATACAAGGCACATCATACATGCATAACATACATCATACATACCATCATGCATAAGCATCAAACATACATCATCAGATCATATCATACATCGCCCACCACATCATCTATGACCTCAAAAGTCAACTTACATAGTCCTCGGGAAGCTCCCAAGTCGAAGCCTACTTTTACAATTTTCCCCAAAATCAGAAAATATTTCTAAGTTTTTAGGCGCATGGGCACTATGCAGGCGCATGAGCACTATGCAGGCGCATGGCCTTTCAGACGCATGAGGAACACTTAGGTGCATGGGGAACTTCCAGGCGCATTAGCACTATTGGGGCTAATGGGCAACACTTAGTCTATTCTGGAAATTCTAGGTGCATGAGCACTATGCAGGCGCATGAGCTATCCGGGCGTGTGAAAACTTAGTCAATTTCAGCCTATTTCTAGGCACATGAGTACTATTCGGGCGCATGAACACTTAGTCAATCTCAACCTATTTCTAGGCGCATGAGTACTATTTGGGCGCATGAGGTTTTAGGCGCATGGGACACTTAGGCAGTTATTTACAGTTGGGCGCATGAGCTACTATTTAGGCGCATGAGCAGCCTAAGTCACACTTAACATCATAATTCAGTCCCCAAACATCACCTATCATATTCTAAGCTTAAATCATACATTCTAAGCCTTGGAAACACAACCATAACAACATCAAACACATACATAGCACAAAATCAATCCCCACCCGCAACATACACACATACACACGTACGAGTACAAAAACCCAATTTTATAAAAACATTCATACATGCACTTCCAGCCTCAAAACAGTTAAAAACAAGTAAAATAGGGGTTTTAGAACTCACCTTTGCAGCCTCTTAAGTGTAACTTCTTCAAAACCCGTTTGCAACTTAGTTCAACCGCCTAGAAACCCACCAAAAACGCACCCGAACACATACAAACACACATAAGCATACAACCGAGAGTTTTTGCTTCTCTCTCTAACATACAATCGAGAGTTTTCTGCTTCTCTCTCTAAAATACCCGAGTGTTTTCTATAAAATACCCGAGAGTTTTCTTAAAGCCATGAATTCTTACCTTGAATTCGAACTTCTTTTCTTGTTCTTCAAAAACCCCGAGAGTTTCCTGCTTCTCTCTCTAAAATCCGATGACAAGTGAAGTGTGCGACATATGGGCGGCCATACCTCCTTTATTCACCAACTTTTAAACTTTTGTCCTTTTTGGACACTTTTTACCCCTTAACTTGGGTAAAATTGCATTTCTTTATTTTCCTTCACTTTATTCTTTCTTTCTTTGACTTTTAAAATAACCGGGTGTTACATTTAAAGAACTAAATTACAACTAATTATAGGTGTTAGATCATCATTTGCTCTCATCCGCTGAAGCTTTTGTTCATCTTTATTTCGACATATTTCAAGTTGAATTTCGATGCCCCTTCTTATTACAATTATTTTCAAACATCAAGGGGGAAAGTATGCTCAACTCTTTTTATGCTATAAACTTATTCAATCTTTAGGTCTGTTGTGTTTACTGTTTTGTAAGTATTTATTTGGTACATGCATGAGTTAGCTATGTGGTTCTTTATTCACGACTATTTAACTCCTATGTTAGAGCCGATGGACAAGTATTGATAGTACTATTGGGCTGACATCCCCACCCTTGTTTATTAGTATACTAGTTGGGACTGACAGTGGCCAGGTACGGGCCCTAGGGTGAATATGTTCCGACAAGTTCTGTGTGTATGTCGTAGGTTTAGTTGTGATGCTCATGTTTACATGTGATAGTAATTGCTTATAGCTATACGCACTCATGTCCTACAAAACTATTATACAGAATGAATTACCTTTACTATTTATACCTGCGAACTCACCAACAATATGTTGAACTTTTGAGCATCTTTTCAGGTAATAATCATTGAAAATAACTAGGGATGCTGTCTTAGCAAAGACCCTAGGATTGCATTACTTAAATTCATTGGATGTCTTTAACAATTTCATTGACTTTTATGTGTTATCCATATTATGTTCACTTGTTCCCGAGTTGTGGGATTTATACTTATTCGTTTGTATGACTATGTTTGTGGTGGAATTGATTAACCGCGACACAAGTCTCCATTTGTGTCGGGTGACGTCATGACACGTTGACTTTCATCATTTAATGCATCTCTATTAATTAACAATATGTTATGATAATCCCGTTCGTTACATCCTCGTGTTTCTGCTATAACCAGGGTGTAACAAATTGGTATCAAAGCCATTGGTTGTACAGAATTAGGTGGGTTATTTGACCTAGACTTTAACCTTTGGTGCTTTTATTGTGTTGAGTTCATCAATATTGAAAAAACGAAGGGTTTAGTAAAAAATATATAGGATGAGAAAAATAAGAAGCATAAAAATAGTATAACTATAATGATTTTAAAGTTAGAATCTACTTAATTGATATGGTGAGTTTGAACATGGAAAGAGGGTGCAAAAATTAGGGAATGACTGAATTGTTGTGTAAAATCCCTACACTACCCTTTAATTCATTAAGTAAATGATTATGATACTTTATTTGTTAATTAAAATGTCATTTATTGTTTTGACCATTGATTAAACAATGCAATGTTTGAGATGAGTTTTTTTAGTTTTTAAGATATTTAACATTTCTAAAATGATCATATTCATATATATAATATATACATATATATTACATATATATATATATAATATACATATATATACACATATATATACATATATATATATACACATATATATACATATATATATATTTGTATATCTGATGATTCCTATTTTCCAAGTGTGCCCGATTGGTATCACTCGCATAAGACTTTTCCTTTATTTGTAGCGGCCATGTGGCATAGTCCATCTTTTCCTTATCTTTTTCCCTCAAAATAGAATATATACTTGCCTTTGTACTGATTTGAATATATGTAGGAAGGCTTAGTGGAAGGGCGGCACCCTCTTCAGAGGTGCCGGAGGGGCAGCTAGGCGAGCAGGGTCAAGAAATATAAAAGTCATAGGCAGAGATGACGAAGTGAAGAAGGCCCTACCCCTTATATATATGTACATATATATATATATATATATATATATATATAAATATATATACATATATATAGATACATATATATATACATATATATATATACATATATATACATATATATATATATATATGCATATATATATATATATATACATACATATATATATATATGCATATATATATACATATTATATACACATATATATACATATATATATATACATACATATATATATAATATACATATATATACATATATATATGCATATATATATATATATACATATATATATATATATGCATATATATATAGGGGACGTTTCATGAGAAAACCAATAGTTATGTGAAAACCAAAGAAAACCAAGAAAAACAGTTACATAATTCATAAATTTTATGTCATTTCAATTGTTAAAAAGTTATTTAAGCATTTTTTACATATATGTTAAACATAAATACAAGAATAAAGAGTATTACGTATATGTAACACTATGACGAATGAAAAATGGTTACGTATATGTAACCTATATGTGACGTATGTGTAAAACCATGCTACGACTTTTCATTTGATCCATGCCCTTGTTTATGTATATACACACACACACAAATATAAGGGGTAGTGATAAACATTTTATAAGTTATGTGATCGATTTCATTGGTTTTCTCGAGTTTTCACATTACTTTATGGTTTTTTTAGGATCCATCTTTTCTGTCCCTCTCTCTCTCTATACACACACACACACACACACACATATATATATATATATATATAGGGGAGGGATCAAAGAAAGCCATATTTATAATTAATAACCATGAAAACTAGAGGTTAAATATATGTAATTACATGTTAGAAAGTGTACAACTAAGAGTTACATACATGCATGGGTTTTGTGTATGTAGGTATGTATTACCAAGTGTACAACTAATAGTGACGTACATGTAGCTCCTACAAGTTACGTATATGTAAGTCATTTCTTTATCATCGACGTTACTTGTAGTTTATCTGAAAAATATATAATGACCTTGAAAAATATGGTTGAATTTTACTCAAATATATTTTAAATAATTAGAAAGTTAAACCAATTTTCAATTATGTTATTAGGTAGTGGTGGTTTTCATGGTTTTAATAATATGTTTGTATATATATATATGTGTGTGTGTATATATATATATATGTATATATATGTATATATATATAGTACCTGAAATTATTTAAAATAATCATTTCTCTCCAAGGTATTTTGGTCTTTTTGTTAAAATCTAACTCTTTTAATGTATTAAACTGTAGAATACAATCATAAGACTTGATTTGTTAGAGAATTCGTTTTTAAACTCAAATAGTTAAATTGATAAAACCACATAAAAATAATAATTTACTCTAAAACTAAAACTAATGTCTAAGAACTTTAAAACCAAATGTGACCTTCAAATAAATAATTATATAAAATTAATTATCCATTAGAACTTGTTTAATGCTTATGGTTTTTTAACGGCCTATTGTTAGGATCGTGTATTGAACGAAATACTAACTATTATATGCGTATACCGAATCAAATAGTGCGGAATCCTATTTGATTGGCGATCCAATCAGTGAGAACGCACATAGAAACAATTACGGATTGAATCTAAACGTTAAGAATAATTGGGAATCGATCTAGTGCGATCTATGAACTTGGAACAGGTTCTTAGAGGTCTCTGGATGGCTAGGGTACGATTTAGTACGTGCGTATTCGAAGTGTTATGTTTTTTCATGATTTAAGTGGTATTATAGGTTAGGGTTTTCATTCGGACGACTGAAGCATTGCATGGTTCAGTCGTGTGATTGATTCATGCAGTTAATCCATTTGCACGACTGAGTGTTCAGTCGTGTGACTGAGTCAATCTCATGTTACAATCATGCAACTGATCCAGTCTCCTGGTTCAGTTGTGCGACTGGTTCATTAGCATGAAGTTGTTCATGCTATGGTCCATTAGCATGGGCCAATCGCATGAGAACTTCATATGATTTAGTTTGAATATGTTTCGCAATCATCATTTGACTTAGTTCTATTCAAACAACCATAAACCTATATAGTTAGTTCAATATAAGCGTTATCACATACCAAGCAATGAAATATTCAACATTATAAGCACAACCACACATTGTATTTTATTAAGTACACATTCAATTACATATGTGTAAGACAATAAAGACATTTTACATTAAGTTTAGAAACTAGGTTCACATGTATCTACAAACTCCCCCTTGGATCTAGTTCATCTACTGTCTTACATTCTTTATAAGCTCCTCATACTTCTTGTACTTCTCCTCTCTTGTGACTCCTGCATGTATTTCAAAAGCAAAGTAGAGTCGTATCATATTCTGGAATTGGAGATCTTGTACAATATCCTGTGAGTCATAGAACAGTGGCCACTTGTATAAGGTGTAAACATTATCGGATGACAAGTTAGTGAGCCACATGGGGTTAAACACCCTGATAGTTTCCATAATACCATTTATGTTTAATACTATGACCGCCTCTCCTGTTTTCCAATCATAGTACCACCACTTGAAGTGTGGAGTGAAGTCCTGTGGCATTTCCCGTAGAGCGATTCTAGACATCGTGCACAGAGGACTCCACTTCAGCACTATTTTCGGTTTCCCAGTTATGACATCAACTTCAGATCTCCTGATATACCTCATTGGTTGTTGAGGCTTGAAGTTGACCCACCGGGTATGGTACTCTCTCTTTAACACTGCTTCAAACCAGCCTGACATCTTACGAGGGTCAGCATATAGCAACATCAATTTTGCTAACTGGTTAAGCACAAAACCTAGAAGAGTCTTCAGATCGTGTGGGAATGTTAAGTACTCAATCCCTTTCTCTCTTTTAACAGCATAGACATTAAGATCTTCAAAATAGGCCCACGTAATAATTTTGCCTGACACCTTGTGATGCTTCTTCACTTTATAGAGTTTGGTGTACACATTTGACTTTGGAGCACTACGCTGGGCTCTAACTTCTGCAAAACACGCTACCCATTCAGCCTTTCTGATATTGACGTCGATGTCTGAGGCTTGGGCCTTGTCTTCCTTCTTTTCCGACTATCGCTCCATTTTATCTAGAGTTTCAAAAGTTTCACTAACAAGGGAGTCACCCAAATTGGGGACTACATTTCCCTCCTTGTCAGCGTACTCTGGATAATGTTGAGTAGTGATATCTTCAATCTCGATTTCATCAACATCATTAAGCTCATCGTCATTGTCAATGTCCACCGTAGGAGCATCCCTCATTATCTTGTTGGGATTCAGTCTGAACATCTCAGCAAGTTGCTCATCAGTAAGATTATGGATTATTTCTCCTTCTTCAGGAGTGTAACTCACAGACCTCCTGACTATCCCTTGCAGATCAAGTATCATTGTGAGTTGAGACTTGATATGTTGAAGGGGAGCAACGTCATATTCATCTTGCTGAGACGTGTGATCTGCTTGATTTAAACATATAAACACATCATACTTTAGTCAATAATCAAAACAGAAACACATTAACAAAATATAAACATTATATACATTAATTTGATACAATATTCAAATACACATGATTTTAAATAATATAAACAACTATGCATTACTCTTGTCTTGAATCATGTGTTCCTCTGCTGACAGGCCTGATGTAGAGGCACCTTTGTCTTGAGCTTTCTTGGTCCTCCTTTCACTTGCTGATGTGGCACCCGTAGCAGATGTACCTCTTCTCCTTCATCATCATCATCATTATCACCTGCATTAACATCATCACCTCCCTCTGTATCTTCACCTTGATCATCACCATCACCATCTTCATCATCAGTGTCATCATCATCACCATCATCTCCATCTCCTTCTCTGATCTTTAGTGGCTCATCCTTTGATCCTTTGAGCCTCAACATGATGGTCTTGTTAGTAGCCTCTAACTCCTCTATCCTTTTGCTGAGTGGATATTTTGCTCCTGGAGTTGGGACATCTCGAGGCTCTGAGCAGCCATCTGCTATGCCTGCTGCTCAATCAGTTGCGCATGTTGAAATATCTGCTGAGATTATGCAGCAGTAAGCTCTACTAGCTAACGAATCTGGGTAGTCTTCCCGTCATCGGCTGCCAACAGCTTCAGCACCATGTGGTTCAGTGCTGAGAGTTGTTCCTCTACCCCACTGGGGGTATAGATGATCCTGATGGAAATGAGGGGTATAATGACGATCCTGCTGGATGGCTAGAGGTGGTGGTGGTGGCAGTGGTGAAGATTAGGGTAGTATAGATGTGGGTGGTGGTGTATGAGCTGTAGTGGTGGTGGATGGGATGTGGGTAACTGGTGGAATGGGTGTGGTAGTGGTGTGTGAGGTAGTAGAGGTGGTGGCAGGTGGTGTGGTAGCCGTGGTGGTGGTAGTAGTGGAAGGTGTGGCTGAGGTAGTGGCTGTGGTGGTAGATGAGGTCATGCTGAACTTCAATCTCTTCCACTTCTTTCCATGGGATTGTACCATCATCTTCTTCCTTGAGCCTCTAGGCACAGAGGCTCCCCCTTGGCTGCTGGGCGGGTCCAGGGCATATGTGGGATTTGAAGCAGCAGCAACATCCCTGGACTCCCCTGGGCGTCCACCAACCGCCCTCAACCCTCTCTTTGTGGCAACCACCGGCTACCCACAGTCCTCGTGAGAGGCTCTTCATCACTCTCTGCCTCCTCATCTGGAGGACAAAATTCCTGGTGAAAGCTGGTAGTGGTGGCATCAGTAGGAGGTGGAGATGTAACATGA
Source organism: Flaveria trinervia (assembly GCA_025506515.1). Classification (NCBI taxonomy): domain Eukaryota; kingdom Viridiplantae; phylum Streptophyta; class Magnoliopsida; order Asterales; family Asteraceae; genus Flaveria; species Flaveria trinervia. Next base: position 20,165,028 of record CM046445.1, read on the forward strand.
GTAGTGGGACCCCTAGTAGGAGCGGGCCTAGAGTCTCAGCCAGTGTCACGGTCATCATCAGAGTCGTCAGATGGAAGAGCAATTTGATCAACATCTGAGTCACTCTCCTCATGGCGCCATTTCACCTACCTGGCACCATATAATTAGCCTTGGCCAGATGCCCGAAGAGTCTCTTCACAAGGGGCTTGACTTGCTTCCCCCTGTAGACCTTCATGCGGCCCAAGGTCATGTCATCCATAATCTCCAACGATACAGCATCGTGGCTCTCTTTAAGCAAGGTAGCCAGCTTCTCATCGATGATCATCTGCAAGAATCTAGGGTACATGCAGAATCCCTCCTTGCCCTTGCCTTTAGGTTCTCTATCAGATAGGCAAAAATCATACTGGAGAAACTGAAGGGGTGGTTGAGTACCAGTGCCACGTAGGCATTCTGGATCTGGTCTGAGAGGTCATCAAACCCGCCCCTCCTTGACGCCAAGCACTTCAAAATCACAAGCGCCAAGTACTTAAACTGGGGACACAGGTTGCTTTTGTTCAGCACACCTGCGTTTATGTCCCCAGCGTACTTCATCCTGAGGAAGCACCCTCTAACCGTCTGAGGGTGTAGTCTGGTCGGGTGATCTGCATCGTCGCCCAGATCTAGTACTCGACGAATATCCACTACAGTCACCTCAATATCAAGCCCAAAAATGGAACTTCGAATATTGTAGGGATCTTGTGAACGATCAACCGATGCCCCCTCCCAAAAGGCCTGTTATATAGACCGATAGGGAGTGCACGGTGTGTAAATAGCTCTATGAATCGTTGGGATCTCTTGAGGAATGTAATGATCCCTGCAAACTCGGCACCATTCCGAGATGTGGCATCCAAATGGCCACAAATATTGTGCTTTGGATTGATGGACCACCTATCAGCCATAGCTCTGTAATACAAGACACGTAGACATTAGATCACCACACAACAAAAATTATTTCAAGTTAACCTGTTTGAAATCAATCTAGTTCAATCATGCAATTGAACCATATGACTGAATTTAGTCGGTTGACCTAACAGGCGATTGAATACAGTCGGGTGACTGAACATGCGACTGAGTTCAATCGGGTGACTGAACCTGCGATTGGTTCAGTAGGCTGACTGAGCTCATTCGTGTCTTTCATTCGGCCGACTGAGTCATTCGACCAGCTCAGTCGAGTGATTGAAGTTCATCCTGGTGTCCAGTCGCATGACCCACTGTTCGTTCAACTGAAATTAGAATTTGGACCAAATCTTAAAATTAGACATCGTGTTTTGATTCATTAGGCTCGCAATCAACCTATTAATCATCTAATAACCTAAATTTCAACATTTTACTTAGTTTAATAAGGTTATTTGTCCAATTTCAGTCTCGGGTCTTGTAAGGGCCGAATCTTGTTATTTAAGGCTCAAATCGACAAAGTTTTTGTTAGAGAGCACCGCATTATACCTGTAAAATCAACAGAGATCATCAAAATGTCACAAGATGAACTTAATTTGGGTCTGAAGAAATTTCAGCAGAGTAACGGTAGGCTGTGCGATTTAGGGCGAATGAGGGGTGATGAGTTTATGTGATTGACTATGGCCCTATTTATACTGAATCTGATTTTAATCAGGTGACTGGACCCATTCTCTCTATTCATTCGGGCGATTGGACCTCCTTCGTGCGATTGGTTCAGTCGATCCCATTCAGTCGGCCGACTGGATTTCAGTCGGGCGACTGACTCATTCGCACAGTTCCATTCCGGTGAATGGTTCATACTCATGCTCCATTCGGGTATCTAGGGCACGAGTATGGTCCATTCGTACGATTGGATCATACTCATGATTTTGACTTTATGACCATTGCACACTTAATCCCTTTTAACTTTTGATTAAACATTTTGAGCATTCGATCATCTCAGACATGATCATTTTAACTTGGAAAACTTTTGATCACCTCAGACGTGATCCTTTTTAAAACAAGTTGTCATCTCAGACGTGACTCAATTTACATTTGAAAACTTGTGTGGTCACCTCAGACGTGACCTTTTTAGGCTGATTAAATCCCCGATTGAGTTCCATGGCACAGTCAATGTTTAACAAACTAAATTGATGAAATTTAAACAAAATAAAAGAACTAGAAACTGAAATACAAAACTAAACTTGTTTTTGTGGTTTTGTGTGAGGTGTGAATCCTAAGATGGAAATCTAAAAGATTCATTTCCTGAAAGGGCAGCTTCAATTCATTTTGATCATAAGTGGACCGATGCAGTTTGGAAACATACAGGTAAGTCAAATCATTCAGGACATGTTATCAAAACTTTTTGATGCTCTGTTTTTGTTTTTCATCTAGAGTCGTTAGCAAGTTTAGGAAATCATACTAGTACTATTAGATCCCCACATTGATTTGGACTTTCAAGAATTTATAGCCATGATGATTTTCGGTATACCTGTCCGCTTAAATCCATACACAGACCTTTGACACAAATTGGTGGTAGTTTAAGGTTTGATTATTTCAACAAGCATTTGTGGATCCCACACTTATCTGGTAATCAACATTCTTCAGGAGATTTTTGAGCGGTCTCAGGGTAGTATTCAAGAAGAAACTATTCTTAGAGCTTTCAAAAAGAAGCCAAGCCTCAGGTCAGTCCACCGCACAGGAGAGAGGCGGCAAACAACAATGAATTCTAGAATATCTAGGTTATGCTTATCATCAGGTCAGTGCCACCGCACAGCAGAGAGGCACATAACCTATCTTCTTGTTTGAGCAATTTTATCCTTTTTGCACAGATCTTACCAACAACATATGTTGTTAGTTTGATTGCTTTTGCAATTTTTTTTCATCACTTGCTTTAGCTCATATTTTGGTCATACGCACACATTTGTAGCGTTTATTCTGCTCGTCACCCATTATTGAAATTTTTTTTGATTGTGTTAACGAGGGATAGATGATAACCCACAGCTTGTCGAACAACTTAGTTTAATCTTAAGATCACCAACAAGGTCTAATCATCTATTATGTTGAATCTAACAACATATCATCATTGGTCTAGCAACCTCTAGGTCTACTTTCTTTGTGTTATCTTGATAGCAGCTAGTTTTACTATCATTTGTCCATTTATATTGCTCAGACTACACAGACTTATACTTTGAATTTCACATCTTCTTCAATTTAAACTTTTAAAGTCCCAAGTGATTTGTTCTTGTGTACTATCATTTTCCAAATTTTGAATCGGTGTCATAAATACGATCTAAAGCTTACCTCTCCTCCTCCCTCTTATATATATATAAATATATATATTATATATATATATATTATATATATAATATATATATATTAATATATATATATATATAATGTTACTTCCTAAACTTATTCTCCCCCTAAATTCTAAAACCATAAATGATTTGAATTATTAGGATTTTACTAGGAAAAGAAATAACATTAATTTAATTAACTACTTAAAATAAATTAGATAAATAAAGAAAAATAAAATTAAAAAAATGGATTCTACGCATCGGACTACACATGGTCATCTTCAGGAATTGCATCACTTTTCTTTTCAATGTCGTTGACCTCTAACAAATATAGAAAACATGGTTTATCAAAAGCCTTTGTATATAGGTCAGCGCATTGAAAATCAGTATTTATTTTAACCACATCGATTAGGTTCTTTTCAAAACAATCATATATACAGTGATAATTTATTCCGATGTGTTTGGTCTTAGGATGTTGGACCGGATTTTTAGTTACTGCAATTACAGCAAAGTTATCAACAAAAATAGGAGTAGAAGAGAAATTCAAACCGTAGTCCCGCATTGTTGTTGAATCCATATGATTTGTTAACAGAAACTTGCAGCAGCAACGTATTCGGCTTCGCAGGTTGATAAAGCAACCGAGGTCTGCTTCTTACACTGCCACGACACTAATCTCCTCCCAAAAAATTGACAACCGGCTCATGTAGACTTCTAGTTCATCTTGCAGCCGCCGTAATCCGAGTCGCTATATGCCTTAAGCTCAAAGTCATCATCATTAGGATACCACAACCCTAGTGTTGGTGTACCCTTCAGATAACAGAAGATCCTTTGGACCCCTATTAGATGGTTAACTTTTGGCTTTGCCTGATATCTTGAACATAGACATGTAGCATACATGATATCAGGTCTTAAGGCAGTGAGGTACATTAGAGATCCAATCATTCCTCGGTACATGTACCAGATCACCATTCTCGTCGGGTGCTACATCATGGTTTGTAGCAAGTGGAGTTCCAGCTGCGGAAGCATTCTCCTTGTCAAACCGACTGAGAATATCTCCTACATACTTGGTCTGATGTAGAATAATTCCCTTAGGTGTCTGATCCACCTGTAACCTGAGAAACAAATTCATCTCTCCCATGGCACTCATTTCAAATTCAGCCTTCATTACTGCTTCAAACTCTTTACACAATTCTTCATTCTTGGAACCAAAGATTATGTCATCTACATAAATTTGGACCATAATAAATCACCATCCTTTTCTTTGATGAACAGTGTGCAGTCAATAACACCTCTGCGAAACCCATGTTTCACAAGGTGAGTGGAGAGTTTCTCATACCAGGCTCTAGGAGCTTGATGAAGCCCATATAAAGCCTTGTCGAGTTTGTAAACTCTGTCCCGATGATATGGATCCTCAAATCCCTTGGGTTGACTAACGTACACTATCTCTCGGATTTCACCATGAAGGAATGCACTCTTCACATCCAGTTGATAAACTTTAATCTTCATATATGATGCATAGGCAAGGAAGATGCGGATGGCTTCCATTCTTGCCATAGGTGCAAACACTTCATTGTAATCTATTCCCTCAACTTGTCGAAATCCTTGAACTACAAGTCGAGCCTTGTTCCTGATTATGAAACCTTGGTAACGTCGTTGTAGTAACTCGTAACACGTCATGCCATGGCGTTTAACAACCAGAACTCGATTTAACGTGTAACACGCATTTGCAACTGCCTCATTCCAGAATTGGATAGGTAGTTTCGAGTCTGCTAGCATAGTCCGTGCAGTCTCTATCAAGCTCCGATTCTTTCTTTCAGCAACACCGTTCATCTGAGGAGTGTAGGCAGAAGTGAACTAATGCACAATTCCCTTTTCCTTGCAGTATGCCTCCATCCATTGATTCTTGAACTCGGTTCTGTTGTCTGAGCGTACTTGTCGTGCCTTCAGCTTGTATAGGGACTCCAGTGTAGTTACTAATTCCTTAAATGACTCAAATGTTTCTGTTTTAGATTATAGAAACATTACCTAAGAAAATCTTGAGTAGTCATCAGTAACCACATAGATCCATGTGAAGAAGTTCAAGTATAAGTCACCTGCAATGCTTCTTATACTGACTGGACCAAACAGATCCATGTGAAGAAGTTCAAGAGGAAGTTCGATGGAATGAACTTGCTTTTCCTTATGAGACTTGTTCGTCTATTTGACCTTCTTGCATGCAACACAGAAATCAGGAAGTTGGAAGTTTTTGACATTAACTCCTCTCCCGAGATCATTCTGGATCAAGTAATTCATCTTCCCTGGATTAATGTGTCCCATTCTCCTATGCCAGGAGATGGAATCCTTCTTAGTAGCTTTTCACAAGAAACACTGAACTTCACGATCCGTTATGGAGGCCGTTGATAGATCCAAGACATAAAGGTCATTATATCTTAAGGCAGACATTAAGACTTGGTTCTTCGGGATCACATAGTACTTTTTCAGGACATAGCACTTCTTGTTGTCAAATACTACCTTAAAACCTTTATCACAAATTTGGGATGCAGAAAGCAGGTTATTCTTAAGTTGTTGAACATAGTTTACCTTGTAAAACTTCATTTTCTGATTCCACTTCCCCTTGAACTGTGATATACTCTCCTTTGTTTCCAGCAAATGAAACATGGCCTTCTTTTATTTGTTTGACGTTTGATAAGAGAGCCCTGTTCCCTGTCATGTGCCTGGATGTTCCGCTATTTATAATCGGCGTGTTGGTTTCAGCACTATACTGAACACCCTGCACATTCAATTGAAGACATTAGTTCAGGTTAGGGACCCAAGCCTTTACTGGCTTGGGTGTCCCAGAGGCATCACACATCATAAATGTAAGCCATTGACCTTTAGAGGTTGAGGGAAGGTCAGATATCTTCTTGTTCTCATTATCTGACATTGAGGATGGTTTTTTCTTTCCATAAGCCCTCCTTGTGTAAGGCCTGTTTGTGATAAACAAACGACTGGCTAATGGATTGAACTTTAGGCTCACTAGTCCTTCTAGGTGGAGTCACTGAGTTCCTCTTAGAAGAACTAGGTTTTGGGTCCTGAAATTCACCTTTCCTCCTCGGTGTCTGAAAGTAAGGACATTTAGATGCAATGTGTCCATACTCTCCACAGTTGTAGCATGATCTGCTTTTGACTTTTTGATTTAACTGTTTGTGTGGAGAAGTGTGTGACACACGTGTGACATTAACCTTTTTGGGTTGACACTCTTCTTGTTTAGATGTTTTATCTTGTTTAACAAAGTTAATTGTTTTAACATTTTTAACATCTTTTCCATTTTGTTTACCTGGACATAGACATGAAGAGCGTGGGTGGTTAACATGTTTGGTCTTTTTGGGTTCAGAATTAGACTTGATTGACCTAGACTCTATATTAACCTTTTCAAATTGTTTGTCCATATTGACACAAGGCATTTTACCTTGTGTTTTTGAAGTGGCCTCCTCTAGTTTAGTGCCAGATTCATTTGATTTACATGTGGAATCTGGATCACTTACAAGAGGAGTGGACACCACATGATCCTTGATTGGATTGTTATTGATTGGTTTACATTTTGCATTCATCAAGATCTCATGTGGTGGTGGAACCACTTTATAACCCAATCCCCCCCCCCCGTTGTTTCGCTCTCTCACAAAGTTTTGAACAATATGAGATGAACTTGTCAACTATGTAGTTTTTGCTTTAATAAATTAACTTCTACTTCTAAAACTACCTTTTGTTTCTTAGTGTCTTCTAGGGAGTTAAGATAGAACTTAATGTCATTTGATTGGTTAAAAGCTACAACTTCGGTTTCCCTAAGTTGTTTGTTCAACAATTCAAACTTTTCTTTATAACTATGCTCATTTTGTTTAAGAATTTTGTTAGCTTCAGTGCACAGTTGCAAGTCCTTTACTAAGCTATCATTATGATCTAATAACCTAACAAATTTTAAATCAATGCTTTCCCTAAATCTCTTACAATCATAACAAGCATGATTATTGAAAAGTTGGTCAGTAGTACTTACCTGAGAGGGTTCTAATGAATCAGCCATCAAAGCAGAGTCTGGTGTTTCTGATTCTAGTGATTCTGATGTTGTTATAGATTTCCCTTCTTTAGGCATGTAGTTGACCACCATTGCAGTCTCTTCGGTGCTTGACATCACGAGTTCCACTGCAATATCTCCTTCACTAGCTGAATCGTCATCTAAATCTTCAACGCTAGCGATGTTGGATCTCCCGGTGAAATAAACCGAAAGCTCCAGTCCTGTCCTTCATCATCATGAGCAGTCAAGGCTTTAAAATCCCTTCTTGACGAAGTAGGACTGCTAGTTGGTTTATCCTGATGATTGAAGGATGGAAATGGATTCTCGTTTCCAGTTTTCTTGGGCTTCACACACTCACGTTTGAAGTGCCCCTTTTCGCCACAGTTGAAACAGGTCACCTTGGTCTTGTCGAAACCAAAGGTAGTGTCCTTAGTTGCAACCAAGTTCTGTCTAGTTTTCTTGACAAACTTCTTAGCTCTCCGAACAGCACTTGCTAAGGCCCATATTATATCCATCCTCTCCATCTCTGTCTCGTCCACCTGCTCGTAGTCCTCATCTTCTAGATGACAGTTCCCAATTTTTCCCGCAATTAGTCCATCATAGGAGTGGACTATTGCTGCTAAGAGATCCCTGTGCTCTTTAGCTACCTCAACTGTCTCATTACCGAAATTCTTGGTCTTTAGTTTTGCAGCATTTACTTCAGGTGTCATGTATTGGGTACCAGACGACCCTGACGTTTCTGACCCTGAAGTAGAGGCTTGAGAAGGACCAGCTGAACTTGACACAAACGCCGTCTGAAGTGGTGCTCCAAACGTTTTGGCTTGTGGAGTCGCGTTGTACAATGCTGGATTCTGATCATAGGAAGACTTTTGGGCTCTATATTCATCCTTAATTCTTTTTCTCTCAACTTTGGAATGAAATCATTTATATCTAATTTCGTTAGCATACCATTCTGTCTGAGATTGGAGGCAAAGGAAACCCATTCTCTGGAAAACCATCAGCAAAGTTCGACACTTTGTCTTCCATAGATGTCGTTACTCCATGAGTGTGCATCTCACTCATCAAGTGGTAGAATCTGTCAATGATGTCATCCAGGCTTTCTTTACCCATCGAAGAGAAGTTGTCAAACTCTTTCATCAAAGCTTTAGCCTTTATCGCCTTTAATAATGCATTTCCGTCATACCTTTTCGCTAACGCATCCCATAGCTTCTTTGCTTGCGTATACTCAGAAAATTGGTGAAAAATATCCTTGGGGATCGACTGAGTAAGCAGAGCATAGACTTTCTTCTGAGTATTGTATTTGACCTTTTGTCCATCAGTCATGCCACCTAATGTAAGTTTGACATCATCAGCACCTATTGGCATGTTGTACCCCGTCTCTATTGATTCCCACAGATTGGGATCTACTCCATTTAAGTAGATCTCGAAACGTTGCTTTCATTATGGGTATTCGTGTAACGTGAGTAGCTTAGGGGGTTTGTTGTGATTCCCCACTTCATTCTCTAGAAGCAGTAGGTTTTGAATACTTGAGTCTCTCCTGCTGTGAACGCCGAGTATTGGTCCTCCATTGCTATCAACTTTAAACTTTTGAACTAACTGTTTAACTTGTGCGAATGAAGGAGTGCGATTGGGCTATTCGTGCGATTGAACAATGCGGATGGTTCAATCGTGCGACTGAACTAATACGGATGGCTCAGTCGGGCGAATGAACAAATGCGGTTGGACAATGTGAATAAGCTGCTCAGTCATACGAATGAAGGTACGGATGAGTCCAATCGTGCGTATGAGGGATGCATATGGATTCAGTCGGCCGATTGAGACAATCGTGCAACTGAAGCTGCTGAAACTTGAAAATTCATAGGTTTAAGGTATTTTGGACGCAAAATCTCGAATTTTCACTAACCCTAATCACCATATGCCGGAAAAACCAAACTTTACGATCAGGAGACGTCTAAGACACCGTTTTACACAAAAAGATTGCGTTTTTAGTGAAAAAACACAATTTTTGTAGCAAAAATGATTGAATCACACGTATCAAGAGCCAAAGCTCTAATACCACTTGTTAGGATCGTGTATTGAATGGAATACTAAGTGATATACGAGTATACCGAATCAAATAATGCGGAATCCTATTTGATTGGCGATCTAATCAGTGAGAACGCACGTAGAAACAATTATGGATTGAATCTAAACGTTAAGAACAATTGGGAATCGATCTAGTGCGATCTATGAACTTGGAACATGTTCTTAGAGGTCTCTGGATGGCTAGGGTACGATTTAGTACGTGGGTATTCGAAGTGTTATGTTTTTTCACGATTTAAGTGGTATTTATAGGTTAGGGTTTCTCATTCGGGTGACAGAACCATTTGCATGGTTCAGTCGTATGATTGAGTCATGCGGTTCATCCATTCGCGTGTTCAGTCGTGCGACTGAGTCAATCTCATGTTACAATCATGCGACTGATCCAGTCTTCTGGTTCAGTCGTGCGACTGGTTCATTAGCATGAAGTTGTTCATGCGTATGGTCCATTAGCATGGGCCAATCGCATGAGAACTTCATATGATTTAGTTTGAATATGTTTCACAATCATTATTTGACTTAGTTCTATTCAAACAACCACAAACCTATATAGTTAGTTCAATAAAAGCGTTATTACATACCAAGCAATGAAATATTCAACATTATAAGCACAACCACACATTGTATTTCCTTAAGTACCCATCATATGTGTAAGACAATAAAGACATTTACATTAAGTTCAGAAACTAAGTTCACATGTATCTACACCTATGCTTTTGTCCCGATGTTACTATCCATACACCCTTCTAAAAAATTTAATTGTTACATTTTTATATTTAACTTTTCCAAATAGGTAGATTTTTTATATATTTTTCAATTCACCATTTTACCTTTTAATCAGTTAAACTAAAAACTTTTAAGGTTTACATATTTGTTATTTCTTTTAGTTTTTATTTTTTTGTCTTTTATTGTTTATATTTATAGTAACTAGGAATGTTAAAAAAGTTTAAAACATAAAATAACCAAAAAATAATCATATCCGTAACCAAAAAAAATAGTATCAAATCATTAATTCAGTTTTTGGTTCGGTTAACGATTACACAAAGTCTTACTTATTTGGTTATCCGTATAGACTTGATATAACGGTGTAATAGGATTAATGAGATAACTGAACCGATTGTATCGGTTGAAGTTATTTAATCGGTTGAATTCGCTTCGTTTAGGTCTATTTTCAATTTTAAAAGATATATTTTTTCAAAAATTTTATTGATGGTACTTTTTCCTAACTTTAAAGAAGGTGTATATTAAAATTTTATAAATTTTTATTCTTTTTAAATATGTTTTAGATTGTTATATAATTTTCCTAACTTTAACGTAACCCTTATCATATATGTTTTGTGAAAAAGGTTATGAATATATAATATTAGAAAAGACACGATAATGAACACACTCATATGAGTTGAAAATATATAAATAAATCAATGATTTTGTATATAATGATACTTTGTTCGTTTTAAAGATAGATATTGCTCAAGTTAATATAGAAATGTTTGATTTTATATAGTAATTTTTATAATTAAAAAGATAATATCATATATACAATTTAATTAAAAGATTTTATATAGTAATTTTTATTAATTAAAAAGATAAATATTGCTCAAGTTAATATAGAAATGTGAGGGAACTTAAAAAAATTCCCTAAAATATATTTTTCGAACATAATTAAAAAGTTTAATGTTAAGATTGAGTGTTACACTTTTTAGTTCAAAAACATTTTTATCTAAACATTTATAATATACTAATTATCAAGTTTGTAATGAATTAAAGGTTTGTACCTTAAGCATAGTGGGTTGTGCCCACTTTTGTGTTTTTTAATCTTTTGTTTTTTTTTATTTTAATCTCAATACTTTTACAATTTTTATAATTTAACCCTTATAAATTTTCACTTTTCACTTTGCACTTATACTTTCATATTTTTACAAGTTTTTCGTTTTACATTTCAATCAAAGTTTTACGAGTTAACCCCCTGTAATATGCGCGCGTGATTTTAGGTTTACGCTTATTTTTTCCCCTTTAACGACTTGTCACAACGCGCGAGTACTAGATCAACATAATTATTTTTTTAATGTTTTACGTTTTGCATCTGTGGTTTAACGTTTTTACGTCTACTTTTCTGTTCAGTTTTATATTTTTTTGTTTTTATTTGTTTTTTAATATGACTTTTTTCGGGTGTTGGTGGTTGTTAACGGTAGTATAACATTTTTGCTACTTAATATGATTTTACGCCCCTACCGTAACGCGGAGAGCTTAATACTAGTTATAACTAATAATAAAAGGTTTAACATATTAGACTTTTCCATCCCGTGTGTTTATAATGTATTATATAATTAACTGAGTTATCACTACTTACATTGAAACCCATATTTGTTATTTCTACTTTTAAAAATAATGTAATATATGTCGAATAACTTTTGTTATAATCTTTACAAGTAGCATAATATTTACATTTTATTTTCTTTATAAACTAGATAATTGCTAATATTGTGTTTAAACAAAGTGGGTTGTAATTCACTTGTCGAAGATCTTTCCATACTATAACAAACACAAGTTGATTCTTGGGCCGTAATTAACTACTACTCATTTAAGAAGATTGATGCGTGTTCTAATATCCTAGCCATGTGTTAGCATCTGATTGGACCGAAACCTTTTGTACTTTTTTTATTTTTCCATACTTTTAACAATAAATTATTATTCTTAGAAAGATAACTCATCTCTTAAAGCTGTAACTGTCTGATGGTCGCGGGTTCAAACCCCGTGTCGTGCTGATTTTTGATTTTTTTTGCTTTTTATATTATTTTTTACATTATTTTAATTTTACCTTTTAATGCTTATCTAATTTACATTACCTTCTCTATTGGATGCACGAGCATAACGTAGATCATACAAATCGCAACATGTCATTAAATCATAATTCTTTGCAACAAATGGGCCTTACATTTAAATTACTTTTTAAAATCGGACTTTTTATTTTCAGTTCAGGTTGGTCTATGTTTCGATATAAATTTCGTTCGGAAACGAGTTGGGTCAAATAAAATAGATATAATTGATGTAATAATTCTAAAAATGAATTTAATTGATTGTAATATATGCTTTACTAAGTCACAGATAGACCCGCCGCAACGCGCGGCGGGTAAAAAAACTAATTTAACTCTAATATTAAGACAAGAACAAAACAAAACAAATCTACAACGTAAGCTAAAGTATATAATTTACTAGCTATAGTAAATTCATGTGTTACACTAGTTGAATAAATAACATATTAATATATAAAATTTATTAATTATAAAATGATATTATAAGATATGATATGATTAAAATTATATATAAAAAATGACTATAAGTAATAAAACAATTATATTATTTTTTTAATTACTTTCAAGTTTTTTTCTTAATTAGAAATAACATTACTAAATAGATTTTTTTCTTAATTTACTAAATTAAAAAAAGTGTTAAATAATATTATTAGTAATTAAGATAATTATTAAATAAGAGAGAGATGCGAAAAAAATTCCGTGAGTATGATTGTAGTGTTAACACGTGTTATCCAAAGATAACTTTTTATTAGAGTAAGTAGATAATATAAATTATTTTGATCGATCGAAGACAACAACAAGCAAATTAATTAGACAAAAATGCACAAAGGATGACTCAAACTTCAAATCAACAATATGTTAAAAAAACATGGGAGAAAGAGATGATATTTTATCGATGTTGCTAAAACTGAGTAAGATATTATACCAGTCATTTACCGATTCATTGGTCGGGACGGTCTAACCGGTCAAACCAGATCTACTAACTTGATGATATTAGAGTCTATTTTTATAATATAAAACACCTAGTCATGTATAAAATGACAATAAAATTAAACAATATTCACAAATTAATAAAACTAAGGTGGTGTTTCTTATTGTGTAGTCTTTTTGTTTTTTTAAAACATTTCATTAAAAATTGTTTGCGCTAACTCTTCTTGATGCAGATTTGGCACAACCATTTTTAAGATATTTTAAGATATGTAAAGAGTTAATTGTTAAACACCACCACCCATTGTCCACCGTCCACCACCACCCACTGTCCACCTCCACCACCGGCCACCACCACCCACCATCCATCATCACCACCACCGTCGTCCATCCACTGTCCACGACCATCCACCATCCAGTCTAGAGGCGGACAAATTTTCTGGCACGAGGAACAAAATTAAAGAGCTAAAATTTAATTTGACATTTAAATAAAGTGTGCCCCCAACTTGTTAAAAAAGTCTGCTTTTGTGGTAAAAGTGCCCCCATTTCCATCAAAAGTATGCTAAAAGTTAACAAATTTATAAACGTTTGCACTACAAATTCCACACAAACGTCCACCACCACCCATCGTCTACCATCACCACCACAACCATCAACCACCATCACCACCATCGTCCAACACCATTGTACACCACCACCTGTTTATTTTAGCAGTTACAGACATTGAAAACCAAACAGTTGTTTTTACATACTATAGAGGTTTGGCCCATCTATTTTTCTATATCTGTCTATAGATGCGATCCGCACACTACAGACATCTTACTTCTGTAAAAAATCAAACTACACCTAAAAGAACATTAAATACTATCAAAATATTTACCAGTCTTTTCGGTGAACTCTTCATATCCTAAGATGATAAGTTATCTTCTTATTTTTAGCTTTCACTTCTCTATTCATTAATATTATTTAAAAAGCCTCATGAACCTCAAACACATTGTATACATATCTTTAATCTTTCTAAGTTTCATCCTCCCCATCTCTAATGAATGGGACCAAGAAACAACGAATCCTAAAGGCTACGTCACTGTTGAATCTAGGTTGTAGGCTATGTTGACGCCTGAATCCTACATGTTTTTCTTTGTCCTGTCCAATTGGAAATATCTAATCTTTCTTCCTCCCATTTTTCTTCATGTAAAATGTACTTACGAACATAAATCCGATCCAACCCATCAACGGGTTTAATAGTTTGACCACGCGACCGTGGCCACCGGCGTATTGTCTGATTCCTGGTCTAACCTGTCGTTTTGTTTTGGTTTTTAAAACATTGTGTTTTACTAATCAAGTACAATGAATACAAATTATATATAAACAAGAGAGAAAAACTTATAGAGGAAGTTTAATTATACTATTATGAAAAAACAAAGGTGATGAATAGTGATCCTTTGGGTTTAAACCCTTTATTTTCTAAATCTATGGCTGTAGTAGAAGGAATGTAAATTGAAGGGAGCTTCTCCACATCACATACCAAAAACATGTGTATGCCTCCCTTTCAACTAATGGAGGTGGAGTAATAAAACTTAGATAGAGAAAGGAAGGTTGGGGAGGCAGGGAGGGAGGGAGTGTGTTGATACATGTGTACCTAGTTTAGGAGCTTAATGTAAAATGTCTATCATGTCTTACATATATGTAATTGAATGGTATGAATGAAATACAAAGTGTGGTTGATGCTTATAATGTTTAATATTTCATTGTTTATTGTGTGATAACTTATAGTGAACTAACTATATAGTTTTGTGGTTGTTGTACATAATTCTTAGTCAACAATGATTGAGAAACATGTTCAAACTTAATCGTGTGAAGTTCTCATGCGAATGGACCATGCTAATGGACCATACGCATGAATACTTCATGCTAATGGACCAGTTGCACGACTGAACCAGGAGACTGGATCAGTCGCACGATGAGACATAAGATTGGCTCAATCGCACGACTGAACCTTTAGTCGTGCGGATGGATCAATCGCATGATTCAGTCATGAATGAACCATGCTAATGGTTCAGTCGTACGATTGGAAGACCCTTACCTATAAATACCATCTATTTCGTGGTAAAACGTAACAATTTGAATACCTACGCACATAATCGTACCCTAGCCGTCCAGAGACTCAAGAAAACCTGTTCCAAGTTCATAGATCACAGTTGATCATTCTCTAATCATTCTTAACGTTTCATTAATCGTTAGATTGATCTAAAATGTGTTCTCCCTGATTGGATCACCAATCAAATAGGATTCCACACTATTTGAGTTGGTATACGCGCAGAATCAGTTAGTACTCCGTACGTAAACGGTCGTAACAAGTGGTATCAGAGCTATGGCTTTTGATTTTGCGTGTGATTCGATTTTTTTGGTGTAATAATCACATTTTTTCATTCAAAAACACAATCTTTTTTGAGAAAAATAGTGTTTTCGACATCTCCAGATCTAAAACTTCATGTTTTTCGTCTTACGGCAGATTAGAGTTCGTGAAAAATCGTATTTTTGTGTCAAAGTACCAAAAACCTTCGAATTTGAAATCCATCACCCTTAGTCGCACGATTGGCTCAATCGCACGACTGAACTTAATCGCACCTCCCATACGCACGATTGAACTCAGTCGCCCATCCATTCGTACGACTGAACACCCCATTCGCATTGTCCATCCGCACTTGTTCAATCGCACGATTGACTTATCCGCATTGATTCAATCTCACGATTGATTCATCCGCATTAGTCCATCCGCACGATTGACCCAATCGCATCTCTCCATTCATACCAGTGAAACAATTTTGTTCTAACTCTCAAAGTTTAAAAAAATGGAAGATCAGTACTTTGTGTTTACTGTAGGTAAGGACTTGCGTATCCAGAACATGTTACTTCTGGAAAATGAGATTGGGAATCACAATAAGCCACCTAAGCTTATCACGTTAGACGATTACCTATAATGGAAGCAAAGGTTTGAGATATACCTAAATGGAGTTGATCCCAATCTGTGGGAATCAATCGAGACTGGTTATAGTATGCCGGTTGGTGCTGATAGTGTTAAACTTACTTTGAGTGGCATGATTGATAGCTAGAAGGTGAAGTATAATGCATAGAAGAAGGTGTATGCGATGTTGACTCAGTCGATACCTAAGGATATATTCCACTAATTTTCTGAGAATAAACAGGCAAAGAATTTATGGGAGGCTCTGGAAAAATGATACGAAGGGAATGCATCGTTAAAAACTCTAAAGGCAAAGGCTTTGAAGAAGGAGTTCAATAACTTCTCATCGATGGGTAAGGAGAGCTTGGATGATGTCATAGACCGATTCTACCATTTAATGAGTGAGCTGCACACTCATGGAGTTACAACATCAATGGAAGATAAAGTATCAAGCTTTACCGATGGTCTGCCAGAGAAGTGGGTGTCGTTGTGTCAAATTTGAGATAGAACAATTTACTGGCAAAATTAGACATAAAGGACTTCATCCTAAAACTGAGGGAGGAGGAATTGAGGATGAAATACACGTCTCAGAAAGGATCTTACAATCATAACCCGTCTTTGTATAATTTAACTTCCAATCAAAAAGCTCTGGAGCACCACTTCAAACGGCATTCGTGTTTAGTTCAGCCGCTCCTTCCCAAGCCACTACTTCAGGATCTAACACGTCTGGGTCATCTTGCACCCAATTTATAGCACCTGAAGTAAATTCTACGAAGTTGAAGATCGAGAATCTCGGTAATATTACTGTAGAGGTGGCAAAGGAACATATGGATCTCTTGGCAGCGGTAGATGAAACTGAACTTTAAAGAATGGATATCATGTGGGCATTGGGTAGTGTTGTCCGGAGAGCTAAGAATTGTAAAGAAAACTGGACAGAACTTCATAGCCACAAAGGATACAACCTTTGGTTTCGACAAAACCATAGTTACATGTTTTAACTATGGAGAAACGGGGCACTTCAAACGTGAATGTATAAAGCCCAAGAAGATAGGCAACGAGAATCCTTTCTCAACCTTCAATCGTCAAGAAAAATCCACAAATGGTGCTACATCGTCAAGCAAGGATCCTAAGGCCTTGACTGCACAAGACGACGAAGGGCAAGATTGGACCTTTCGTTTTGTATCTCCGGGAGAATCCAACATTGCTTGTGTTGAGGGTTTGGATGACGACTTTGCAAGCAAAGGTGAAATAGCAATGGAACTAGTGATGTCTAATAATGAAGAAACTGCAAATGTGGAAAATCACCTAAATGAAGAAAGTCTCAGAACAACATGTTCAGAATCACCAGCACCCGAACAGTCAAACTCTGCTTTGATGGCTGATTCAACCGAATCTTCTTAGTTAAGTACCAAAGACCAACTTTTTGATAGTCATGCCTGTGATAAATGTAATAAATTTAGAGAAAGCATAGAATCAAGATTTGCTAGGTTATTAGATCACAATGATAGCTTAGTAAATGACTTACAACTGTGCACAGAAGCAAACTAGATTTTAAAACAAAATGAGCACAGTTATAAAGAGAAAATAGAACTGTTAGATAAACAACTAAGGGAAACTGAAGTTGTTTCTTTTAACCAAGAAAATGACATAATGTTCTATTTAAACTCCTTAGAAGAAACTAAGAAAGAAAAAGCAGTTTTGAAAGTCGAAGTAAATTCATTAAGACAAAAGCTGCACAGTTGGACCAGTTCTTCTCACATAGTCCAACACTTAGTGAAAGAACGCAACAACGGGGAGGGTTTAGGTTACAAAGTGGTTCCACCATCGCATGAGACTTTGTTGAATTCTAAATGTAAACCAATTACTTACAACCCAATCAAGGATCATATGGTGACCACTCCTCTAGTTAGTGATCCAGATTCCACAAGTAAACCAGTGGAATCTGTCACTAAATAGAAGGAGGCCACGTTGAAGTCAAAAGGGAAAATGCCTATTGTTAATTTGGATGAACAATTTGAAAAGGTAAAGTTAAAGTTAGGTTCAGTATGTCTAATTCTGAACCCAGAAAGACCAAACCAGTTAACCAACCACGTGCACCATGTCTCAGTCCAAATAAACAAAAGGGTAAAGATGTTTAAAATGTTCAAACAATGAACTTTGTTAAAGAAGCTAAAACATCTAAACAAGAAGTGTCAAAACCCAAACAGACTAAAGTCACACCTGTGTCATGCACTTCCCCACAAAACAATTCCACCAACATGTCGAAAGTAGATCATGCTACAATTATGGAAAGTATGGACACATTGCTTCTAACTGTCCTTATTATTAGACACCAAGAAAGAAGATTGAACTTCATGACACTAAACCAAGTTCTTCTAATAGGAGTTTTATCACTCCACCAAGAAGAATTAGTGAATATAAAGTTCAAACCGTAAGCCAGTCGTATGTTTATCACAAACAGGCCTTACACAAAATTGGCTTATGGAAAGAGAAATCAAGTCCAATGTCTGATAATGAGCACAAGAAGAAGAATGATTTTTCCTCTCCCTCAAATGGACAGTGGATAGAATTCATGATGTGTGATGCCTCTGGGTCACCCAAGCCAGTTAAGGCTTGGGTCCCTAACCTAAACTAATCATTTCCTTTAAATGTGCAGGGTGTCCGCTATAGTGCTTCTACAAATACCTGGATCGTTGATAGTGGGGCATCAAGGCACATGACTGGAAACCTGTCTCTCTTGTCAAATGTTAAACAAATTAAAGCAGGACACGTTTCATTTGCTGGAAATAAAGGAGGTTATATCGGGGAGGCACAAGGGGAAGTAGGAAACCAAAAAGTGAAATATGATAAGGTAAACAATGTTCAACAACTTCAAAATAATTTACTTTATGTATCCCAGATTTGTGACAAAGGATTCAAGGTAGTCTTTGACAACAAGAAGTGCTATGTGTTAAAGAAGGAGTATGTAATACCGGAGGATCAAGTCTTAATGTCAGCTTCAAGATATAATGATTTATATGTCTTGGACCTATCAAAGGCCTCCACAACCGATCATGATGTACAATGCTTCTTGTCAAAGGCAACAGAGAAAGAATCCATCTCCTAGCATAGGAGAATGGAACACATTAATCCACGAAAGATGAATCACTTGATCCATAATGATCTAGTGCATGGAGTAAATGTTAAGAACTTCAAATTACCGGATTTTTTTGTCGCATGTAAGAAAGGCAAACAGACGAAGAAGTCTCATAAAGCAAAGAAATTTCACTCAATTGACCTGTCTCTTGAGCTTCTTCACATGGATTTGTTTGGCCCAGTTAATACAAAGAGCATTGCTGGCGATTTGTACTGCTATGTAGTTACGGATGATTACTCAAGATTCTCTTGGGTGATGTTTCTGAAATCTAAATCAGAGACATTTGAATCATTAAAAGAACTGGTAACTACATTAGAGTCAATCTACAAGCTTAAGGTAAGGCAAGTTCGCTCAGACAATGGCACCGAGTTCAAGAACCAGTGGACGGAGGAATTTTGCAAAGAAAAAGGAATTGTGCACCAGTTCACATCTACCTACACTCCTCAAATTAACGGGGTTGCTAAGAGAAAGAATCGAAGCTTGATAGAGACAGCCCGGACGATGCTAGCGGACTCGAAACTGCCTATCTAATTTTGGAACGAGGCAGTAGCTAACGCTTGTTACACCCTCAACCGAGTCTTAGTGGTCAAACGTCATAGTAAAACATGCTATGAGTTGCTCCAACGACGTAAACCAAATCTGGAGTACCTCGAGCCATTTGGCGCACCATGTGCACTGCTGAAGAAAACTCAGTCACGGAAGTTCAGCGAGAAGGCCGCAGAAGGAATTTTCTTAGGATACAACATACCAAATAAGAGAGTTTAAACAACTCCAAGCCTCAAGGAGAAGTGTGGTGCAACGTTGATATATTGAGATAAACCACCCCCTTGCTGGAAAATGACCCTCATTCTTTTTCGATTATGATGGATTCTTTAATTCCTTCAACATCCCTCTCTCCCCTTCTGAGGACGAGTTATCGACCAGAATGATGTACGAGGTGTTAAATACACCATCACTGGACCCGGCGACCTCAGCATCACAAGGTGAGTCTTCTAGTTCCTTAGGGGGAGCACTTGAGGTAAGTGACTCCTCCTCTGATGATGAAGACATGGCAAATGATCAGGTGGATCAGGAGGAACGGGTTCCTACTACTGCAAGTACACAAGCATCTGATGTTGATGCTTCTGACAGTTCAGAACCTCACACTCCCACTGCCTCAGATACTGAACCTGTTGTTCTTAATCTGGATAATGAGGTAGTTGCACCCACCACTCCTGGATCACGACTAAACATGTATCATCCTTTGGACAATGTCATTGGGGATGTTCGGTTAGGAGTACAAACAAGAAATCATCTATACTCAGCTGATTATGCCTCAGTAATGGAAAAGGGATATCTTCACGATGGTGTGTATCGTTGTTTTGTGTCTCAATTCGATCCAAAATATGTTAGTGAAGCCCAAAACGATGAGGCATGGGTGAGTGCCATGCAAGAACTTTTTCAATTCAAGAAGTTAGGCATATGGACACTGGTGGATAGACCTAAAGGTGCTAAGGTCATTGGTACCAAATGGCTCTTGAAATACAAGAAAGATGACCAAGGGGTCATAATAAGAAACAAGGCTCGACTTGTAGTTCAAGGATTTTGACAAGTCGAGGGTATTGATTACAACGAAGTCTTTGCACCTCTAGCAAGAATAGAAGCAATCCGTATCTTTCTAACCTATACATCTTACATAAAGATTAAAGTTTATCAACTGGATGTAAAGAGTGCATTTCTTCATGGTGAAATCCAGGAGACAGTGTATGTTAGTCAACCCGAAGGATTTGAGGATCCATATCATCAGGATAGAGTTTACAAGCTGGATAAGGCTCTTTACGGGCTCCACCAAGCCCTTCAAGCATGGTATGAAAAACTCTTGACTCATCTTGTGAAACATGGCTTTCGCAGATGAGTGATTGATTGTACACTATTCATCAAAGAAAAGGATGGTGACTTACTGCTAGTTTAGATCTATGTTGATGACATAATCTTCAGTTCCAAAAAAAAGCATTATGCAAAGAATTTGAAGCAGTAATGAAAGCTGAATTTGAAATTAGTGCCATGGGAGAAATGAAGTTCTTTCTCGGGTTACAGGTTATCAGACACCAAAGGGGACATTTCTACATCGGAGCAAGTATGTAGGCGATATTCTTAGTCGGTTGGATATGGAGAATGCTTTGGCAGCTGGGACTCCACTAGCTACAAACAACGATGTGGCACCCAACAAAAATGGTGATCTGGTGGATGCCACCATGTACCGAGGAATGATTGAATCGCTCATGTACCTCACTGCGTCACGACCTGATATAATGTACACGACGTGTCTCTACTCCAACTATCAGGTGAAACCAAAAGTCAACCATCTCATAGGAGTGAAAAGGATATTCTATTATTTGAAGGGTACTCCATCACTTGGGTTGTGGTATCCTCATGATGATGACTTTGAGCTTACTGCGTATAGCGATTTGGATTATGGCAGCTGCAAAATGAACTACAAGTCAACTTCAGCAGGATGTCAATTATATGGAAAAAATTAGTCCGTGGCAGTATAAGAAGCAGACCTCGGTTGCTCTGTCAACTTGTGAAGCTGAATACGTTGTTGCTGCAAGCTGCTATTCACAAATCATCTGGATTCAACAACAAATGCGATACTATGGTTTGGAATTCTCTAACACTCCTATATTTGTTGATAATTCTGCTGCTATAGCCGTAACTAAAAATCTGGTTCAACATCCTAATACGAAACACGGAATTAAATATCACTTTATTCGTGATTGTTTTGAAAAGAATTTAATCGATGTTGTTAAAATTAATACGGACTTTCAACACGCTGACCTCTACACAAAAGCTTTTGATAAACCAAGATTTTTATATCTATTAGAGGTAAATGGCGTGAAAAAGAACACTGATGTGATCACAGAGGATGAAAATGTTTAGTCCGACATCTTTTGTTTTTATTTTCTTTTATTTTTCTTATTTTAATTTCCTGTTTGTATAAAATCCAAAACTCAAAAAAATTATTTTCGGTTTTAGAATTTTAGGGGGAGAATAAGTTAAATTAGTTGTTTTAATTTCAGTACTTAAAAAACGAGGGAGGAGGACAGCTTAGCTAAAAGGAAAGAATCAAATCTATGATACTGATTCAACGAATTTGGAAAATGATGTGTTGGTAAACTAGTACGCTACTATGATAACATAGAGAAAGTAGACCTAGAGGTTGTTAGTGCATTAGATGATGTGTCGGTAGATTCAACACAATAGATAAGTAGACCTCATTGGTGATTTCAAGGTCAAACTAAGTTGTTCAACAAGCTATGGTTTCCCATCTTATCCCTGGTTAACACAATCAACGAAGTTCCAATAAGGGGTGACGAGTAAAATAAACGCCACAAATATGTACGGAGGACCATAATATATGAGCAAAGCACATGAAAAATGCAAAATGCAATCAAGCTAATACCCTATCTTGTTGGTGTGATCTGTGGAAAAAGAAAATGATTGCTCAAACAAGAAGATAGGTTGTGGGCCTCTCTGTTGTGTGGTGGTATTGACCTGAGGATAAGCATAACCTAAATATTATAGAATTCATTGTTGTTTGCATCTCTCTGCTGTGCGGTGGCACTGACCTGAGGCTTAGCATCTCTTTGAAAGCTCTAGAATAGTTTCTTCTTCTAAAATACCTGTAGACCACTCAAAAATCTCCTGAGAAACATTGATTACCATATAAGTGTGGGATCCACAAATGCTTGTTGAAATAATTAAACCTTAAATCATCACCAATGTGTGTCAAAAATCTGTGTATGGATTTAAGAGGACAAGTATACTGACAATCATCGTGAGTTGCAACTCTTGAAAGTCAAAATCACTGTGTGCATCTTGTAGCTCTAGTATGATTTCCTAAACTTGCTAATGACTCTCGATGAAAACAAGAATCTAGCATCAAAAGGCTTTGGTAAAATGTCCTAAATGATTTGATAAACCTGTATGATTCCATAATGAATCATTCCAGTTATGATCAAAGTAACTTGACGCTATACTGTCCAGGAAGAAAAATCTGGTAGATACTTATCTTAGGATTTCAACCTCACACAAAAATACAAAAATATGTTTTAGCTTTATTTTATGTCTAGTTGTTTAATTTAGTTAATTTCAGCTAATTTAGTAGTTAAATGTCAGACTACGCATCGGAAGTCAATCTGGGATTCACTCACTAAAAAGGTCATGTCTGAGGTGACCAATGCGGTTTTCAAATTAAAAGGGTCATGTCTGAGATGATCATTGCTGAAAAATGTTTTATCTATTGTTAAAAACAATAAGTTTTTAAAGTGCATAATGTCAAATTAACAAGTCAGAGTCATACGCACGACTGGACCATAAGTATGGACTAGTCGCACGAATGGGGCATGAGTATGAACAATTCACACGATGGATTACAAGAATGAACCAATCGCACGAATGGAGGTGACCGAATGCGTCAGTCGCATGACTGAAACCTAGTCGCATGACTGAAGGTGCCCGACTGAGCCAATCGCACGACTAAGCTCCAATCGCAAAAATGAAGAGTGTGAATGGATCCAGTGACCCGATTGAAGACAGACTCAGTATTAATAGGGCTAAAGTCGGTCGCATATTTTCATCACCCCTCAATCGCCCTAAAATAAGCCGAAAGTAGCGACGCTCTACCAAAATTTGATTAAGTTGATTTCTCTTCACCATGTCTTACTGACGAGTTGTTACATCATTTGCAGGTAATTAACAACCCAAATTGCACAAAATGCGCGGTGAAAACAAACCCTAACAGGCCCAAATTGTTTGAAATCAGAAATAAGTGATAACCAACAAACAGACCATATAAATGTGAAAATTGGTTAAAATGAAAGACATACTGCAACAATTAGGGTTCTTGCGAGTCTAAAGAACCTAAACACAACATTTAGCTTCCAGTTTTGACCTAGATTCAGGATAAAAGTGTCAAACAGAGATGTATACGACTGGTCACTCCGAATGAACTTCAATCGCACGATTGAATTGGGCTAATTACACAATCGGCCGAATGAACTAGGCGTACGAGCACAATCGCCCGATTGAACTCAACCACATGCTCAGTCACCCGATTGAACTCAAACGCATGCTCAGTCGTCCGATTGAAGTCAGTCACATACTCAATTAACCGACTGAACTTAGTCATATGGTTAAATCATACGATTGAACCAGACTAATTTCTAAATAGTTTAAGTTTCAATTGTTTTCGTTATGAATTTATCTAACGTTTATGTGTCATATGTTATAGAAACATGGTAGAAAGGTGGACTATAAACGCCAAGCACAACATATGTGCCCACCTTGATCCTAAACCCCGGAATGCTGTAGAGTTCTCAGGGATTATAGCTTTTCTACGCCGTTCACGGATCTTCAGAGCTATCTCGACTCAGTGCACACCTTATAGATCCATCCAGCAGTCTTTCTGGGAGAGTGCTAGGGTCGACTAATCAGCTGAGCCCCATTGAATACGAAGCTCTATCTTGGGTCAAAAGATTGTGATCACAGAGGAGGATTTGAGATGGGTTTTAGGCTTGGGTAAGGAGGGAAACCACCCAGCTAAGCTACATCCCCTGACTGTCCGGGGATGCTTCATGAGAATCAACTACGCCGACGACTTAAATGTCGGGGTGCTGAACAAGAGTATTTTTCATGTGTCCTCAATTTAAGTATGTGGCACATGTGATCCTGAAGTGCTTAGCCTCCAGGCATGGAGGATTTGATGACCTCTCTGACCAAATCCAGAATGCTTATGTTGCACTGGTACTGAACCACTCATTCAGTTTTTCCCACATGATTTTCTCCTACATGATCAAGAACTTAGAGGCCAAAGGCAAGGAAGGCTTCTGCATGTACCCCCAATTTCTACAGAAGATCATTGATGAGAAGCTTCCTTCGCTGTGTAAGGAGAGTCATGAAGCAGTCTCTCTCGAGGTCATGGATGACACCACCCTTGGGAGGATGAAGGTTTACAGGGGCAAGCAGGTGAAGCCCCATGTAAGAAGATTGTTTTGGCATTTGGCCTGAGAGGACTACGTAGTGCCAATTAGGAGGAAGTGGCATCACGATGATAGTGACTCAGATTCTAAGCCGATTGTGCTCCCATCCGATGATTCTGATAATGATGATAATGGTGATGGTGGAGATACTACCCCCACCCAATCTAGGGTCACTCCCACAGGTGTTACATCTCCATCATCCACCCACGGAGGAGCTGAGATGGCAGGATTCCATCAGGTCCTGATGAGGAGCAGGAGTCTGATAAGGAGCCGTTAGTTCGGACGGTGGGCAGCAAGGTGGTTGCCACCGAGCGAGGGATTAGGGCGGTAGGTGGACGCAAGGGTGAGTCTAGGGAGGCTGATACTGATCCATCTACGCCCCAGACTAGCCCAGCAGCCAAGGGGGGCATCCTCCTTGAAGGGATCGAGGAAAAAGAGGATGGCTCAGTGGCATGGGATGAAGTGTAAGAGACGGAGATTCACTTTGATCACCACCTCTACCACCACCACCACCACAGCTACCACCACGACTACCACACCCTCCACCACTACTACCACACTACCCACAATTACTACCACACCTCCACCCTCTACTACTATAGCCAGACCTCCACCAGCTACACCTATACCACCACCCATCTTTACCATAGCTACCACCACTACCACCACCATCGAGCCAGGACTTCATCTCAGGTCCCACTGAGCTTTGGTTCCTCTCTTCCCTCCGTTGGGTTAGAGAAGTAGCTGGCCAATCTAAACCGGATTGTGCTTAAGCTGCTTGCTACTGATGATCAACGAGCTACACAGCTAAACCAACTAATGGAGCACAATGCTGCTCAGGCTCAGCAGATAGCAACTTAGAGTTAGGAGATTACTGAGCTTCGTGAGCTGCAGAATAATTCAATACAGAGGATAGATAATCTTGAGGCGAAGAACAAGAAGTTGATGCTACGACTCAAAGCTCCAAAGATGAGCCCCTCAAGATCAGAGAACGAGATGATGATGGTGATGACGACGATGATGATGATGAGACTGATGAATAACGTGATGGAGATGAAGGAGAGCAGAAGGGAGAAAAGGAAGATGAAGGAGATGATGTTGCTGCATCAACATCCACACAGGCTAGAGAGCGATGGTCTAAGAAGGCTTAGGATCAGGGAGCCTCATCCTCGGCCCCTCCGGCTGACGAGCCTGCTATTCAGGACAAAAGTAATGATTAGATATTTATGTATTTGAAAGCTTTTGTACTTGAATTGTGTATTAAAATTTTGTACTTAATGTTTATATATATTTAATGTTTAACTATCTTGATTATTGACTAATGATTGATGTGTTACATGTTAAATCAAGAAAATCAAACATCTCAGTAAGATGAATACGATGTTGCTCCCCTTCAGCAAATCAAGTCTCAACTCACAATGATTTTTGATTTGCAAGGGATCATCAGACGGTTTATGATCTATACTCCCGAAGAAGGAGAAATCATTCATGACCTTACTGATGAGCAACTTGCTGAGATGTTCAGGCTGAACCCGAATGAGATTGTCAAGGATGCGCCTACTTTTGAGGTTACAAGTGATGATGACCTCAATGACATAGATGAAATCGAGATAGAGGATGTCACTGCTAACCACTATCCAGAGTACACTGACCGAGAAGGAAATGTAGTCTCTAAGTTTGGTGATACTCTCGGTGGTGATACTCTCGGTAGTGATACATTTAACAAGCTGGATCAGATGGAGAAAGAGACTGATAAGAATAAGGGTCAAGCCCATGCCACAAATGCTGATGTTGATCTTAAAAAGGCTGAATGGGCTGCCTGTTTTGCTGAGATCCGAGCCATGCGCACTACACAAAAGCCTAATGCCTATACTAAGCTGTACAAAGTCAAGAAACACCTAAAGGTGTCAGGCAAGATCATTGCATGGGCATATTTGAGGATCTGAATGTGTATGTAGTTAAGAGAGAAAAGGGCATATAATACTTTAGATTCCCACACGATCTAAACACTCTCCCTGGTTTTGAGCTCAACTAGCTAGCACACTTAAATTTGTTGTATGCTGATCCTAGAAAAATGTCAGGCTGGTTTGAGGCTGCTTTAAGGAAAGAATACCACACCAGGTGGGTAAACTTCAAACCTCAACAACCGAAGAGGTACATCAGAAGGTCTGAAGTTGATCCCATTACTGGAAAGCCTATGGTAGTGTTGAAGTGGAGTCCTTCGCGTACGATGTCCAAAATCCCTCTAAGGGAAATGCCACAGGACATTACTCCACACTTCAAGTGGTTGTATTATGATTGAAGAACAGGTGAAGCGGTCATAGTCTTACAGAGAGAGAGCAAAATGGAGACTATCCGGGTGTTTAACCCTATGTGGCTGACCAATTTGTCTGCAGACGATGTCTATACCTTATACAAGTGGCCACTATTCTATGATTCACAAGATATAGTACAAGCCCTCCAGTTTCAGAACGTAATAATACTCTCTTTTGCATTCGAGATACATGCCGAAGTTACAAGAGAGGAAAAGTACAAGAAATTCGAAAAGCTAATAAAGAATGTTAGACAATGATGTAAACTAGGTCCAAGGGGGAGTTTGTTCATACATGTGTACCTAGTTTAGGAGCTTAATGTAAAATGTCTATCATGTCTTACATATATGTAAATGAATGGGTAAGAATGAAATACAAAGTGTGGTTGATGCTTATAATGTTTAATATTTCATTGTTTATTGTTTGATAACTTATAGTGAACTAACTATATAGGTTTGTGGTTGTTGTACATAATTCTTAGTCAATAATGATTGAGAAACATGTTCAAACATAATCGTGTGAAGTTCTCATGCGAATGGACCATGCTAATGAACCATACGCATGAATACTTCATGCAAATGGACCAGTCACACGACTAAACTAGGAGACTGGATCAGTCGCACGATTGAGACATAAGATTGGCTCAGTCGCACGACTAAACCTTTCAGTCGTGCGGATGGATCATTGCAAGATTCAATCGCATGACTGAACATGCTAATGGTTTAGTCGTATGATTGGAAGACCCTAACCTATAAATACCACCTAATTCGTGGAAAAATGTAACAATTCGAATACCTACGCACATAATCGTACCCTAGCCGTCCAGAGACTCAAGAAAACCTGTTCCAAGTTCAAAGATCGTAGTTGATCGTTCTATAATCATTCTTAACGTTTCATTAATCGTTAGATTGATCTAAACTGTGTTCTCCCTGATTGGATCGCCAATCAAGTAGGATTCCGTACTATTTGAGTTGGTATACACACAGAATCAGTTAGTACTCCGTACGTAAACGGTCCTAACAGAGTGAGCGATCACCACCCTGCACCGCACCGTGCCAACTATTATTGTCACACCCCGACCGACGGCGAAATCATCGGAGCGAACGAATATGAATCGATTTCTCATAGTTCACGGTAGTAAATACGTTGAAATATTATTAAATTCTATTTTTATTAAATAAGTCAAATCAAATATTTCATTACAATACAATAAAGATTCAAAAAACATAATTAAGTCTTTTATTAATCTAGGTCCAAGTCCTATATAAGCATGAAGAAATCCTCTAAATTGCATCCTAAAACGTGTTAAAAATACAGTCAACATATGATGTTGGTGAGTTTTCATGAATTTGTACATCCATATATAAACACCTTTTAAAAGGCAGTTCAAATCATAGGTTAAGAAATAATGCAAGAATATATAGATAGCATAATGATATAATCAAACCTTGATAAAAGAATAACCACAATAAGATATACGATTAGCTAAGTGTACTTGGTTCCCATGATGAACAAGAATATATCATCAGGAGCCGACAATAACCTCAAATTTAGCACCAAATAGGTTTGTCAATCCCATAGATCTATGACGTCGCTAGGCTACGAATAGTTAATGATTATTTTACAAGATGACTAACATATAAGGCTCACCGTTATCTAAAATAACCATGACAAAATTTATAAGATGAATTGCACGTGCATTACAAGTATTAAGATATTTTACAAGTGTGTATTTATACGGTTAACATGCTTCACCCCAAAAGGTTTGAAATAAAAATGGAAATGAGGTATGGAAAACTCACATTGTATAATGATGCTTGTAGAGCACATAAGAAAAATTGAATGTTCAAGAGTCAAAGGGGATGTCCTAAAGGATAAAAAGAAACAATAACTTGAGATCGAAATTATTATAAGAAGTTAAGACATTTAGAGAATACCAAAAAACGAATGATACATTGAAAAAAAGGAATTTACACCAATTTTAGATTCTAGACAGAATGTTTGGTACTTGTTTGAACATGTTTTAAAAATAGAAAATGGTTTCATAAAATTATAAAATTTACATTTAACTAGTTCAGAGTCTACAAGACAACTTTTGTTCAGAAATAATTTTATGGAAAGATCCATAAATAGATCAAATAACAGCACAAGATAGAAGGTGTTGAAATGTGCACCTATCTTGTGAAAGCTATATTTGAGTTGTCTGATTGAGTTTGAAGATGTATAAACTATTTTTAGAAAGGTATTCAATGAAATTAATATTTGAGTTTGATTTTATTCAAATTTACTTTGTTATGACCAAGTTATGCTCAATTGAAATAAGACTATATTCTGCCCAAATTATAGTAATGCACTTATGTGCACTTTTTATATTGTTAAGGCATGAAATGGGTTATAACAAATTTATAATTTCGATAAATGATATATTAGACTTCATTTGAGTTATAGAAAAATATTTCACGACTTCGACATAGCCATAATTAAAGAAATAATCTTGTTGAATAACCGAACGTGGTGGCATAACCGTCCATATGCAAACGAGATTCTTGTTTACATTAGTGTGTTGTTAGCTTGATTTAGGAATATTAGTGTTTGTTTTAAGGTTATTGAACATTAGAAGTTTAATGATTAAATGATAATGATTGAAATTAAAATAGATTTAGTAGAAAAAATAATAAAAGTAAGAATATAAAGTCATGAGAATAATTGGATGTTAGGATGATTGAAACAATATAGAAATGCATAATACAAAAACAATATAAGGTTACCATAGTATTAGAAACTTCTTGAAATTACTTGTAAATGAAATTCTTGCAATTAATCAAAACCAAAGGATGAAAGAAATGTTTGTTAGTAAGATTTTAAAGAGTAAGCAAATGAAAAGTGAAGCCTAAAGCTTGTTTTTATAGTTGAGGTTAGGAGGGGGTTATGAATGGTGTTAATAATGAGTTATAAGTCTTTCAAAGGGGTTTATGCTTGGAATTTGAAATAAATATAAAATTAAATAAATAAGAGAATAATTACATTTTAAACTATAAAACTATGAAGACTCTAAATTTAAACTCTAAATAATTTTGATTTTAAATCTCTATAAACATTATAAATCTTACAAGAACTTGTAATTTGAATAGTTATCTTAGTTGAATATTTTTAAAATCTTATAGATATTAATACCCTTTTAACATTTATAAAATCTATTTTATAAATTATTGAATTTAAGTTAAATTAGAATTTAAGTTAAATTGATTATGTAAGAAATACATGTTAAGGCTGATGCAACTCAAACACTTAAGGTATCCGGTATGCATGCACAAGTGTATTGAAGAAGAATGTTTTGGAAGTTTCAAACATGCAACAAAAATATTCTAAGTGTGAAATCTTCCAAAGCCAAGACCAATATCTTCCGAAGCCAAAGATGAAGTCTTCCGAAGCTTCAGAGACAAAGTCTTCCGAAGCCAACACTTGAAGACAGATTTCTTCCGAAGACTTTTAGTATACATGCTTTATCTGCTTTATCTGATGTACTTTACATAAAGTTGGACCCCTTTCCGCTGCAACTCTGTAAAAAGTCACCAACTTGCATGTGTTGGTGAAAAGGTCCATGCTTTTAGTAACTGTACATTGGGGTCTTGAGTCTGTAACCTTCTACTTCATGTACTTTATCCTTTTTGTAACATATTAGGATGTGAGCTATGGCATGTCATAGTCACAAGTCAAAAGGTAATCTGCCTTTTGACTCTACATTTGATTTTGTTTTGTGTCTAGTCAATTGTATCTGGCTGGCCTTCAAAGTATGGCCGGTTGTAGGATGTAGTATATGTATCTCAAGTACTTGTACCTTTCCTTTATGCTTTGTAACACTTGTAATAGAGAAGGCAATATACTGCAATCTTGAAAACCATCTCCTCATGTATTTTGCTATCTTGTTTTGTCTCTTATTCACTTGTGTTCTTAGTATCTTTACTTGTGGTTAATCCAGTTTCACTGTTTAATTAGTCAAGTTAATCTCCTCATTGTGTTGTTGTGTTGTAAGAGACCACCCTTCACCGGTCCTGCATTTGGTATCTGAGCTTTCCAAGCTCTTGATATAAGGTTTCACCATCTTTAAATCCCTCTCACCCACAAAATACTTAACTTTTCAAATGCCAGCCATTTTCAAAATTGATACGGAAACTGGAACTATGAACAAGTCATCACTAATTACTCTTGATGATTTTGACACCTGGTGCCAAAGAATGGAAGGTTTCATCAGGTCTCTAGATTCAAGAATGTGGGAGTCTGTTGAAAATGGACCTTACATACCAAGCACCCCCTCTGCTACTGTGGTATGATCCCCAAGGCTGTGGCTAACTACTCAGATGAAGATAGAAAGAGAGTAGAGATTGAAGAGAAAGCCATAACAACCCTTCAGACTGCTCTTCCTAACTATGTGTACAGAGGTTTCAAGAAATGCAAAACAGCTAAGCAGTTGTGGGATGTAATGAAACTGATGTATGAGGGTTCATCTAAAGCAAAGGAGAACAAGAAGGATCTCCTGAAGCAACAGTTTGAAAATTTCACCTTTAAAGCAGGTGAGACCATGACTCAACAATACTTCGGGTATGTTGAGATTGTGGATACCCTTGTGGATGGAGGAGTTGCTCTTGAAAACAAAAACATTGTAAGGAAGTTCATGTCCTCACTTCCTAGGCAATGGACACACTACTGTGTGTTTATCAAGAGAACTAAGAATTTGAAAACTCTCACTCTGACAGAATTATATGGGATTCTCAATGGCTACCAGATGGAGATGAACATGTAAGGTTCATCTGGAAACTCCAACTATCAAATGGTTTCTGCTCTTCATGTGGTTGAAAGAGATAGCATAGAACCACAACATCACCTCTTATGCTACCCTGACAACTCATAAAAGGGTCCTTTCATCACCTTCCTTGAGACACCAAGAGAGAACTACACTCAAAGAAGCCCATTCCAAGAGAAAAGTTCTTCTCAAGCTTTTGTGTCTTCTCATGAAAGTTGTGGGAGCTCTGTTTTCACCCTTGAAGACCTAGACTGTATCCATCCAGATGATCTAGAGTACATGGAAATAGTCCAGCAGATGGCTCTTCTCACTCACAGAGCTAAGAAGTTCTACAAGTGGACTGGAAGGAAGTTCCCCAGCAATGAAACCAGTGGAAAGTTTGGACTGGACCAAATCAAAGTTTAGTGTTACAATTGTAACTTGATGGGCCACTTTGCTAGGGCGTGTAAGGAACCAAGAACAAGTGGTGGCCAAGCAAAATCCATACCGAACTACACTGACAAGGCTACCCAGAATGAGAAGCCAAAGCAGCAAGCTATAGTTGCTGTTGAAGAAGGAGACATTGACTAGAGCTTTCAAGTGAAAGATGTTTCTCCAAACTAAGCACTGATGGCAGATCATGATAAAGACAAGGTATTGGAACATCTCTGTACCCCTGAATGTATTGCTAAAGTCAACAGATATAGGTCCTACAACTTAGAAATGAGATCTGATCTTGAGTCCTTAAACATCTTAAAAGCTGATTTTAGAAAGTCTGAAAATGATTATAAACTAAAGATAGAGGACTTATAGAAAACCATTTCAGTTCTAAAAATGAGCATACAAATTTTAGGACTCAGATCAAGGATCTCATAACTAAGTTGATCGAGTACCAGGCTGAGCTTGTGATCAGCAAAAGTAGGGCAGAAAAGTGTGTTCTTGAAGAAGAGACCTTCAAGAACATGATATCCTCATCCCTACACAACAAGATGTGCTATCAAAACAAACAGGGGCTGGGATATAATGAGATAGCTCCTCCACACAGGTGTGGAACTTGTGAAGATGAGCTTCCTCTCATAGATCCTTTGAGTGAAGAGGATGAAGAAGTGATAGTAAAGAATTCCTCTAACAAGAGTGAAGAGGAGGATTTTAAGAAGGGCCACTATCCTTCTGAGGAGAAAAAGAAGACTGTGATGACCAAGTCAATGAGAAAGAACTTGATCAGAAAGAGCAAAAGAAAACCTATGAAGGCTCAAGAGATCAAGGCTACTTTTGACACTAAGCAGAAACAAGTTTTTATCTCTGCAGAGTTTGAAGTAGTAAAGACTGAAGACATCAACCTAAACTCTACTATCAAGAGTTCTGGTTCATGTTCAAATCATCTTAGCACGAAGAAGAAGGCTGATTTGTTGTGTACCACTGCTACACAACCTGGACCATCCAACTCCAAGAATAATCCTCAGCCCAAAAGGACTGTCTCAGCATCTGAAAAGATGAAGGTGGAGAAGGAATGTGAACAAAGTCAGTCTTGTTCTAAGCAGAAAGCTCTTGGGAAGAAGAAAATAGTGTTTGTCATGTGTGAAAGTACTGCTCATCTTGCTAAGGATTGTCCATACAATCCTAAAAGTACTCTTCATATGACCAAGACAAGGACTTCCAAGAGTTCTAAGAAGATTCAAGCTTCGGAAGGAAAATCTGCTTCCTTTGGAAGCACCAAAACTAAGAAGAAGGCAAGTGGAAAATTGCATTTGGAAGATAATTTGGTCTCAGAAGAAAGGAATACTTCCAAAGCACTGAAGTCTACTGCAATGTTTGTAGAATCTTCCAAAGGTCCGGTCATCAAAACTTCTAAAGTCTCAAAAGGTTCTGAAGTGTTACAGGTGAAGTCCAAACTTCCAAAGGTGGTGTGGAAGTCAAAGAAAGACCAAGTGGCTAGATGTTCTACATCAACAACAGCTCAAGATTCTCATATTAATACTATAGGATCTATTACTGTTGCATTACCTTATGTTTCTCTTAGTGAGCCCAAGACAAGTAAGGCTTGGGTTTCCAAATGTAACAAATCATTTTCTTTGTGCAGGGACAGCTCAAGACAAACACGAATATCTGGATCATTAACAGTGGCTATTCCAAGCACACAACAGGCATAGGTCACTACTCCAGAACTTTGAAAGGACTGATGGAGGGCCAGTTTCTTTTGGAGGAGATGAAGGTGGTTGCATTTCTTGAAAGGGCAAAGTCATAAATGGTAAGCTCAGCATTGAAAAGGTAAACTTTGTCAAGGAGTTTGGGTACAATATTCTGAGTGTATCCTAATTTTGTGATCAGAGTCACAACATGCTCTTTGCTGAGCATGAGTGCATTTTTCTCAAGCCCGGGGTGGTCATTCCTCATGAACATATTCTGCTTAGAGCCCCCAGGAAAGGGAACATGTACAAGATGGACTTGTAAGAAACCTCTCCTTCTGGAGAAGTCTCATGCTTTCTGTCTAAAGCCAATAGTGATGAGTCTTTCCTTTGGCATAAAAGAATGTGTCATGTAAACTTTAAAAACATAAATCAACTTATTAAGAATGATTTGGTAACTGGAATGCCAAAGAAAGAGTTTACAAGTGATGATTATTGTGTTGCATGCTTGAAAGGGAAGCAACATAATGTATCTCATAAGCCTAAGGAAAGAAACTCCATCACTACACCCTTACACTTGTTACATATGGATCTCTTTGGCCCCACCAGTGTAATGAGTTTAGGAATGACCTCTTATTGTTTAGTGATCATAGATGACTTTACAAGATTCACTTGAGTTTTCTTCCTTAGAACTAAGGATGAGACTCTTGAGATTCCGAAGAATTTAATCCTAAAGATTGAGAATAAATCTGGTCACAAGATCAAAACCATAAGATGTGATCAAGGAACTAAATTCAATAACCAAATCCTTGATGCATTTTGTGATGAAAAAGGTATTACAAGACAATACAGTGCTCCCAGGACTCCTCAGCAAAATAGTAATACTGAGAGGAGAAACATGACACTGATTGAAGCTGCAAGAACCATGTTGTCTAACTCTAAGCTGCCGATCAACTTCTGGGCAGAGGCAGTCAATACTACCTGCTATGTGTAGAACATAGTTTTAGTAGTTAAGACTCATGGCAAGACTCCTTATGAACTTTGGCACAAGAGGAAACCTTTTATTGGTTTTCTCAGGTCATTTGGATGTCCTTGCACCATCTTGAATACCAAAGATCAAATTGCCAAATTTGCTGAGAAATAAAATGATGGTCACTTTATTGGATACTCTTCCCAAGCTAAGGCTTATAGAGTATACAATCTCAGAACAAGAATTGTTAAGGAGTCAGCCAATGTGACTTTCAATGAACACACACCCTATGTGGCTGGTTCTGGTCCTGATTGGCTGTTTGATCTTAATTTAGTTACCAACTATTTTAAAAAATCTTATGAGACTATTTCAGGATCTGCAGATATCTTATTAACAGGTGATCCTGACCCAAGATTTGAGCTAAGAAGACCTTCAAGGAATACATCTTGCTCCAGTTGTAACTACTTCTACAAATAAAGTGTCTATCAGCACCACAATGACAAACTTAGCTGATACATCTGGGATGCCTTCAAATTCTAGTTTAGAGGCTCCACAACCAGATAAAGATACTTCAAATGTAGAAGAAAATAATAAAGGTGGTGACAGTGATCAGGAAATTCTTGATGCTGATAACCACTCCATAGATGACAACATCAATAATGTCATACACTTATTGGATTAAGTTACTCTTGATAAGTGTGCTGATGTGGTGGGAGAAACATCTATACCAGATCTAAATTTCTCTAATTTAGATCTGTTTCAGCAACTTGCTGTGATCCCTCAGCTAAGGATCCACAAGTCTCACCCCACCACAAACATCATTGGAGATGTTGACACAGGGGTAAGAACAAGAGGACAACCCCATGAAGCAAATGTTTGTATTCACTCTTGTTTCTTATCCCAGATAGAGCCAAAAAAAATTAGTGAGTCTCTAAAGGATGGAAGTTGGGTTGAAGCTATGCAACAGGAGTTGCTTTAATTCAAAAGACAGAAAGTTTAGAACCGTTGTCCTCTTCCTTATAGGAAGACTACTATTGGAACCAAATGGGTGTTTAGGAACAAGAAGGATGATAGAGGCATTTTCATCAAAAATAAAGCTAGACAAGTTGTTCAAGTATACACACAAGAAGAAGTGATTGACTACACCGATGTCTTTGCTCCTGTAGCAAGACTGGAAGTTGTTAGGATATTCCTAGAATTTGTTGCATCCAATAACTTCAAGTTCTATCAACATGAAGTCAAGTGTGCTTTTCTTTATAGAGTGATTGATGAAGAGGTGTATGTCAAACAACCACCTGGTTTTGCAGATCCTGATCATCCTCATTATGTCTGCAAGCTTGAGAAAGCTCTTTATGGGCTGCATCAGGCACCTAGGAAGTGGTATGAGACTCTATCTCAATATCTCTGCAAGCATCTATATAGAAGGGGTACTATATATGGAACTCTCTTCATCAAAGGACAGGGAAATGACTTTATGCTAGTTCAAGTATATGTAGATGACATCATCTTTGGTTCAACTAATCCAAGGCTCTACAAAGACTTTAAGAAGCTGATGAATGATAGATTTGAAATGAGTGCCATGGGGGAACTCAATTTCTTTCTGGGAATTCAAGTGAAGCAAGTTGAAGATGGCATCTTCATTAGTCAGTCAAAGTATGTTCAAGACATATACTTAAGAGATTCAACATGACTGATTGTAAGATTGCTAAGACACCCATAGAAATAAACCACTCCCTTGGACCTGATCTTAAGGGGGAGTGTGTGGATGAACACCTTTACAGGGCTATGATTAGGTCTCTTATGTATCTTACAACTAGCAGGCTTGATATCATATATGCTACATGTATTTGTGCAAGATGTTAGGCAAACCCTAAGATGTCTCACCTTATCACTGCCAAAAGGATTCTAAGATACCTCAAAGGTGCTTCAACACTTGGTCTGTGGTATTCTAAGAATTCTGATTTCAATATGTATGCTTATACAGATAGTGATTATGGTGGTTGCAACATGACTGTAAAGTCCACATCTGGGGGATGTCAATTTCTTGGTGGAAGGGATGTCTCATGGCAATGCAAGAAACAATCATGTGTCTCTGCATCAACTGCTGAAGCTAAATACATTGTTGCTGCAAGCTGCTCTGCTCAAGTGCTTTGGATTCAAAATCAGATGCTTGACTCTGGGTTAAACTTCAAGTAGACTCCCATTCACATAGACAACAACAGTGCTATCTCTATCATAGAGAATCTTGTGTAGCACTCAAGGACTAAACCCATCAACATCAGGTATCATTTAATTAGAGATAATTTTGAAAAAGGATTAATTAAACTACTAAAAGTTCACACAAATGAACAATATGCTTATCTGTTTATAAAGGCTTTTGATGAATAAAGATTTAAATATCTAAGGTTTTTCTTAAAATTAATTCTTATTATTTCTTATAATCTGTGTGTCCTATGTTGTTTAGTTCATCACTTTCATAAGCTCTTGTTTTCTGAGGATGAAAATCTTTTGAAGACTTTCCTTAGATATTTTGAAAATTTTGATCCTTTGGAAGATATGCTTTTACCTTCGGAAGAAAATCATGCCTTCAAAACAAATAACTGTCTAAGAAATTTACCTTCGGAAGAAATTTCTGAAATCTCTTCCGAAGCTTAATACTTGTCTCGGACATGTGTTTTCAAGGACTATTTTCTTCCGAAGCAAAATTAACTCTCGGAAGCTCTGTTCCTTTGAACAAAGCATTCAAGTTTTAGTTTCTTTCGAAGCAAAATTTTCACAACTCTTAGAAAAATCTTCCAAAGTCATTTTAGCTTTGGAAATTTTTTCATTAAAACTTCCAAAGATAATTTACATTCGGAAGCTTTTTGACTTCCAAGAAAACTACTTTTTGAGCAAAAGCAAACTACTTTTTCAGAGGTGGGACCTACATCCAGATTTCAAAGTTTATTCTCTTTCATTAAACTTTGTCTGAAATCCTTTTCACTTATAAATCCAACGGTTTCCCCCTCTTTCTATCATCTCCTTCTTTCCTCCAGACCCAAAACCCCAAATTTCTCTCTGAAAGTACTTTCTTGCATCCTCCTTTATCCTTAAGCTTTCTCAAAATAGCCAACCTTTACCGCAAAAATGATCCAAACTTCTCCATGCAGTTACACAGGCAAAACAACCAAGTTGCTCTGTTACACTCTGAGAAAGATCCTCATTTCTCAGAGGGTTTCCGTTTCTTAACTCTATCCAACTACTTCACCTCCCTAATCATTGATCCTACTCTTTATGAGGATCAACTACTAGAATTTTTGAAGACCTGCTAAGAGGTCGTCATGGATGGGGAGAAGGCATTGTCTGCCACAGTGTAGGGGAGAACAGTCTTTATCACTCTGGCCATCATCAACATGCATCTTCAGCTAGATGATGTAGAAGGTGAGGTGTTCTTTCCTAATGAAGCTGTTAACCAGTCCTTCACGCAGATGGGCTATAAGGGAGACTTCTCTGTCAAGACCTTTTAACAAGAAAGGTCTCATCCCAATGGAAATTCTTACTCCATATGGTTATCCACGGCTTATCAAATAAGCATGGTGGATGGGACCAGATTCCTAAAGGTCTCTCCTTCATTGTTCATGGGATGGTTCAGGAGTCAAGTTCAGGTACTCTCAGTTTGTTTACACTAATCTGCTTGCAAACTTGGAATCCTTAGAGTACTATATGTTCCCTAGATATGTTCAATATATTCTTAACTGTGAACTAGGCTCACAATTAAGGGGAACAGGTAATACTCTTAAATTAGGACAGATGAAGCTTGGCATCTTTAAAATATTAAGAAAGCCCACTGTTGGCTTCTCTAGGGTAAAAACAATCCTTGTCCCAAAAATGTTAGAGCTTATTGCTCAAGATGACAACCTAGCAGCACCAGCTAGTGTTGAACCCACACCTTATACATCCCAACCACCTCAACAGCCACAAATCACCCTCAGCTACCAAAGAAAATACAAACAAACCCCTACTCAGACTACTTAATCTGTGTAGGCCCTTATATACTCTCCCACACAGGAAGAAGTGGACACTTGAGCGCCCACTCCCATTCCTTTAATGATTAGTGCTAAGGTTCCTCATGCTCAGCCTGATGAGCTCATAAGCCCAAATGCCTTAAGCCATCACTCTAAGTCTCAACTCTCAAGTGATCAACCTTCAAGGGACAGTTACCATCCCCAGCCTTTGGACTTAAACCAACCTATCACCAACCTTGACTTCTATAC
Organism: Flaveria trinervia; assembly: GCA_025506515.1. Taxonomy (NCBI): domain Eukaryota; kingdom Viridiplantae; phylum Streptophyta; class Magnoliopsida; order Asterales; family Asteraceae; genus Flaveria; species Flaveria trinervia. Next base: position 20,204,705 of record CM046445.1, read on the forward strand.
TAATGAAGATTTAGGTTTTAGTGAGTACCATGAGTCTCTCTCTTCTTTTCCCCTACTCAAAGAGAGATGAGTGCTCCTGAGTCTCCTACATCTATCCCACATCAGTCACCCACTATTGAGGTGGACACTTCTGAACCTGTTCAGGATGTCCATATGGAAGAGGCTCTCACTTTTGCAAGTGATTCCATCATTAAGACCTCAACCATGGAAACTCAACCCACTGACACCTCAACTAAGGCTGTCAGTGAGCAGAGGAAATCCAACAGCCAAGAACCTAAAGCTGGTGATGAAAGAGTGGACTCTGGTCCAATCATCTTATCTCCCAATGATTCTTCTGATGAAGATGATGGGAATTTGAGACTAAAGGTGCACAAACTATCCAAAACATGCACCTATTTAGTCTCCAAGGTCAGTCATCTTGAATTTCAAGTGACTACCTTGCAAAATAGGGTCAATGATCTGCAACTTGAGATTTCTTATCTTAAGGAAAACCTAGCTGGGAGACCCTTAAGAGGAGCTCAACCAGGAACACAAGAACCTGTGGATGTGATTGACCTAACTCCTAGCTCACCTATGCAAGAGGGTGATGCTACCAAAAAGGGGGAGAAAGTCATTACAGTCACATAACCTAGGAGTTCTTCAAAGAGTATGGACATTGATGACTCGCCTGTGACATCACTTAATTTTGTTAACTTAGAAGTTAACTTTGTTAAATCTTAAAAGGGCCTTTTATGCCATTTTGAAACTTGGGGTTTGTTATACTTAATAATTAATTTGGTGATTAACAAATTAATATAATAATAATAACATTATAAGTGTTATAATGTTTGCTTATTATTATAAAATTTAGGTGTTAATAAGCTTAAATAAAATAATAACTATTATTATTATTACTATAATAATGACACTGATAATAATAATACTAATGATAATAATATTAATAACAATAATAATCATAATAATAAGATTAATAATGATTATCATGTTAAAGTAATCTTGTAAAAAATAGAAACAATATAAGTATTTTTATTTTAAAACTTGTATTTAACTAGCTTTAGCATAAAATAATAAATTTTTTAAACTTCAAGGACTAAATTGTAACTAATTAAAATTTAATTAAAACTTTAATACTCAAAAGACAACTTTTAAAACCGCAGGGGCCATATGTGAAAATTATACATAAACTTTCCCCATCCCCGATTTTCCGGCGGCCGGCCGGCGATGCTCCGGCGCGGCGCCGGCAACGTTTAAACCACCAAAATGTAACGTTTTAATTCCAAAAAAAACCATTCCAAATCGTTCCTTCGCCTATTTCGAACTTGAATGCATCAACTAATTGTCTTTAATCATCGGTTATGGGTGTAATCGAATGAGGAACCGAAATAATTAACCCACCGAACCGTTGGACCATTAAACCGTAATAATCTTTACATTAAATGAACCTAAACGACTACCTAACTACACCTAATCATTCACAACTCTCGATTACACATGAAACACACACAAATTGGCATAATCAAAGCTCTTTGAACCGCGACCTGTGCACACTCGAACACCATCAACAGAGCCTTATTACCTGAAATTGATAGGGGTTTTTAGTACTAGTGATCATTAGAAGCTACCCACGAGTTTAATTGGGTTACCATCATCAATCACGCATCAATCGTGCACCTGCGGCCGCGACTTGTTCTTAAATTGTTCATGTCATCAATTTGAATCAAAACGGGTAATTAAACGTTGTTATATACTCGATTTCACTTGGGGAATCAAAGCCCCATGTTTATTTTAGTAATCATTGTTGAATTGAGGTTCAATTTGATCGGAGTTGATCCTAGGGTTCTTTGAATTTGGGGGTTTTGTTTAAGTATGTATTTAACAATTGAAATGTGAATTCTAACGCGGCTGGAAGCCTGGTTCATTGGTTAAGGCGTCTCCCCACATCCATGAGGTCCCGGGTTCGAACCCGGGCAGCCTCATCTTTTTTTAAAAGGCTTTTTGGCCTTAAAATAATTATGGAAAATTTATAATAATTATAAAAATAACTTTTACAAACTTCAAATATTTTTAAAATCATCTAGCTAATTTTCTTGAAATTTATTTTAATATTTTAATATTATTATTAATTATTTTAAACAAATGATGTAACTAGTTCAATTTCTAGTAAAATGGATTTTAAATATTGTTTAACTTATTAAATCATATTTGTTCAAATAATATATTTAGATTATTTCTCATAAGTTAAATTTAAAATATTGTTTAATTACTAAATAGTTATTTGCTCAAATAATATATTTAAATTATTTTTCTTATAAAATAGACATTGAATATCGTTATAACTCACTAAATCATTATTTGTTCAAATAACAAGTATAATTATTGTTTAAAACGTGCTTATTTTATTAAGCTATGAGACTTTATTTTTATATAAATATTACAAACTTTAGTATAAATGTTATTCTTATTTCACATCTTTATATAAAATACAAATATATGGTTACCAAGAAAAATATAATTACATATTGTACTCCAACTTTGTATTGAAAACTATGGAATGCTCACCAACATTTTTATGTTGACCCCTTTTATTTTTAACATGTTTCAGGAATACCTCAAGTATGTGTTCTACTCTTTGAAGCTTATCACATCTAGGATTGGACCTAGAGATAAAATGGTTGATCATGTTATTTGTAGTAGTTGTACATAATGTATCATTTGTTGAACTTTTGCTTGTAATGTTACAATTGAACCTTATGTTTAATATATTTGGATTTAATAAATAGCGTTATGTGGCTGTGAACAATCGTAACCCTCACATCTCGACGTTTCCGCCGTCAAGGTTGGGGTGTGACGCCATCCTCAGTTGCAATTGTGCATACTCAGCAACTTCCTCAAGCTCATATTGATGTGGACTCCATAGACTCCTACATACAGAGTTTGTTTAAGGAAGGAATACCAAGGGCTATGTCATCTCCACCAACTTCAAATCACATCATTGGGTGGAGTTATGATAGCAATAGAAGAACCCTCATCATCTTAGAGTTCAAGGACAACAAGAGGTCTTTAACTTTCAGACCTTGAATATCTTGAAGGTCTAGATCTAATCAACATGCCACTTGTCAATCAAAGCCAATCAAGACAAGCTGACAAGCTGGCTCAAAGAATCCAAGACAGGATCACTGCAGAGTTCAGCTTCAGAAGGAGACTAAGGAAATCTGGCAATGTCATCGCTCAACTGGATGTTGAGTCAGACCCTAAGATTAGTTCATAGGGGAAACCTTGACTAAAGGCCCAGTGGCAGAACCTGAGAGCCTTGTCTCATCATCATCAATTACTACAGAGATTCATACCCTTTTTGAGAAACCTGCTGGTGAAGGTGCTTCTCAACCTCTCTCTTGCCAGAGCTTGGAAGCTACACCAAGCAATGAAGGCCAAAGCTCTCTCCATCCTGAGTCACAAAGGTCTGTGAGGGACAAAGAGAAAAGAAAGATGACATCTGAGGAGATTGAGGAGGAGAGAGAGAGAGAGAGAGAGGAAAAGGAAGCTAAGGGGAGAAAGTTCCTCTTCTGGGTCTGCAAGACTTATGGAAACTGCTATTCGGACTGGCCCCAGACGAAACACTCAGGATGATGAGTTAAGGGCAGTTAGGATCGATTACTTGCAGACCAGGAACTATGACATTGACAATGTCATTTCTCTCCCCTAGAGGAATTGAATGAACTAGTTGACATGGAAAGGTTAAAGGAGAAGAAAAAGGCAGAAGATGTTGAGCTACTAATACCAATGAAAGAAGAAAGAAGAAAGAAAAGATTATGTAAGCATATGCCTACTCTCTCCCTAGTTCAAGAAAGTCCTGCACATGAGTATGTGGTTCAACAAGAACCTCAGGTAGACAGAGAAGAGGAAAAGATCAAAATGATCAACTACCTGAGTGCCACAGGCCTCTATCAGACAGATGCACTTCTTCCCTTATCCTATGACTATGTTAAGTTTGAGTATCTCAAACAACTTGAACTTAAGATAGTCAAGGAAAGAAAGACCACTAAAAGAAAGCTAAGGGAAGAAGCTGCTAAGTCAATAGCCATCATCCAGAGAAGCACGAAGAAGTCGGCAGACAGGCAAAGGATGATAAGCTTATTGAAGTTGTATGGATTCTCTAGAAGGAGACTTGGCCCTATGTCTCTATCCACTATAGATGAGCATATCAGGGTAATTAAGTAGAAGATCAAGAGGGGAGAGCTGATTGACTTCCACTCCCCTCCAAGTCAAGTTACACCTGAAGTGGAGGTGATAGTTGAACAACTTGAGACAAGACAACCTGAACCTCCTGTTGAATCTTAGCAAGCTTCATCTTTTGATCCACAGCAGGGTCAGACTCCCTCTTTTTCTGAACCTGTGAGAGATGAAGACCCAACTGAGAAAGACAAAGAAGATCAATTAGGTGTTGCAGGCCAGTCTTCTCAGTTAAAAGGAACAAAGAGAAAGAAAAGGATGACTTCAAAGCCAAAGCCAAAGAAGAAGAAAGAAACATCCTTTTCTGAACCTCAGGATGAGTCAGAACATCCTGAGGATGTGTAGCCAGAGGATGCTCCATTAACTCCCATTCAATTAGCTCCTCTAGCATCAGGAAGACCCATCTTGTCCCGGACATACACTACAAATCCGAAAAGATGATATGTCATTAGAGATCAAGGCATTGAGGATGTCTACACATGGCAGGATATGTTCAATCTGCCTCTGCATGATCTATTTGGCATGAGAATACATTTTGAGAGTCTAAGTGATCCTGATCATCTTATGACAAAAGGGATGGTCATCATCATAATAAGCACTGTTGATATCTAAAGTCTTCAAAGTGTTTTGGTAGCATCAGCCTAGGGGTAGTTTGTAAGGAATACATCTTAAGGCTCATGCAACTCAAACACTTAAGGTCTCCTGCATGCATGCACAAGTGCATTGAAGAAGAATGCTTCGAAAGTTTCACACATGCAACATAAATTTTCTATGTGTGAAATCTTCTGAAGCCAAGACCAATATCTTCTAAAGCGAAAGATGAAGTCTTCCAAAGCTGCAAAGACAAAGTGTTCTCAAGCCAACACTTGAAGACATATTTCTTCCGAAGACTTTTAGTATACATGCTTTATCTGATGTACTTTACATAAAGTTGGAACCCTTTCCGCTGCAACTCTGTAAAGTCACCAACTTGCATAAGTTGGTGAAAAGGTCCATGCTTTTAGTAACTATACATTAAGGTCTTGAGTTTGTAACTTTCTACTTCATGTACTTTATCCTTTTTGTAATACATTAGGATGTGAGCTATGGCATGTCATAGTCAAAAGTCAAAAGACAATCTGCCTTTTGACTCCACAATTGATTTTGTTTTGTGTCTAGTCAATTGTATCCCGCTGACTTTCAAAGTATGGCCGGATGTAGGATGTAGTATATGTATCTCAAGTACTTTGTAACTTTTCTTTATGCTTTGTAACACTTATAATAGAACTTGAGAAGGCAATATACTGCAATCTTGAAAACCATCTCCTTATGTATTTTGCTATCTTGTTCTGTCTCTTATTCACTTGTGTTCTTAGTATCTTTACTTGTGGTTAATCCAGTTTCACTGTTTGATTAGTCAAGTTAATCTCCTCATTGTGTGTTGTGTTTTAAGGGACCATCCTTCACCGGTCCTGCAGATTAAGTGATACATTTATTATTTTGGAACATAAAAATAAATAAAATTGGTAAATAATTATTTTAATTTACAAGATTGACTTAAACGAGTTTGAGTTTGAGTTTATAGTTTGAAAATGGACGATGTTACAGTTATCTTCGTAGTGCATGAAACAAGTTTGTGCTCGTTTGTTTCTCAAGCTCTAATATGTTACAGAGAAGGTGTAGCGCAAGTGCCACGCTCCGATTTTGAAACCTTTTATCATTGACAGCGTCCATCCGCCAAGCCATTTCCCACCGAGGTGCAACGGAGGAGTTCAAGATGTTACCCAACATAAAATAGGCAGCGAATGTTGCAAATTTGGTGGAAAAAATGACCAGAATTGAAGTTATTGCTATGTCTATGTACTATCATATTCCTCTTTATGTGAGAGGTAAAGATAAAGTCATCTTTGTTTTGTAAAGTTTCTTTTGGGTCAATGTTATCATAGGTTTGTAGTTGTGATTTTTGTTCTATTGATAGATTTTTTTTGTAATCGACAAATTAATGGTATTAAATTGATTGCAAGGTTTCATTCTTTTCATGTGCTGTCATTTAGATCATATGGTTGATTATTATGTCATTGATCTAACCCTAATTTCTTGAATTCTTACCCTAATGATATATCCAAATCTGATGACCGTAAACGAGGTCCACCAGCTAAGAAGAACAAAAAGACGACAATGATGGTGAGAGATCCGCCTGTCGTGGCGGTGGTGAAGACTCTCTTCATGGGAGAGGTAAGACTTCGAAATGTGATGGTGACATAATGTCGTTGTCTGATTCGAGGGAGGGTCCGTGTTGTCGTTTTTGCTCAATGCTTCGTTTGTTTTTCTGGTGTCTATCTACCTTTTGAATTATGTTGTAGTTTCATCTGTTGCTTCGTTTCTAAGTAGTTTTAGATTTTAGAGACCTGAATTCTTGATTGAATGTATTTTACCGATTTTGGGCTCGACCACTCTTTAACATATTATTCTATCTGTTAAGTATGTAGTTTCAGGACTTACGGGTGCTAATTTTTGGAAATTGTGTTTGATTTGAAAGAGATGTTGTAATAGTTTGAGGCTTTCTTAATATTGAAGCTGATTAGTCATATATGGTCTCCTGCTTTGACCTGTTTGCATTGAAAGTATGGGGAGTGCTATACTTTAATGGGAACAATAGATTGTTTGGGCCAAGTATAGTAGCTCCTAATAGAGTTTGTAGTTTTAGATTTTATGTTTCTTTTAAATCAACAAAGGCTCATTGGTTAGATTATTGCTATCATGTTTGTGTGTTGTTAGTATTACTTGCTTGGAGCTCATGATTTACTTGGTTATCTTCTAATATGTGTGATGTTGAATGTTATTTGTTTATATCATTCATTTTGTTTTAAGTCTTATTTTGGCTGGTGTTTTTGGTGTGTTTTGTGGTATGCATGGACCTATTCAGATACATTTGAAATGTATTATTGTTATTGTGTATCTTGGTGTATGTTGTCCTCCTGGATATATATATATGTGTGTGTGTGTGTGTGTGTGTTGTGTGTGTGTGTGTGTTTGTGTTTGTGTTGGTGAATGTAACTTTGGAATTGAGTGTTTTGCTATTAAGGTTTATCGATTATTGATTTCAGGGTTATATTGAGCTTAACTTCAGCATCTCTTTCTTTAGAAGAACATCACAACAGGTTGTAAGTAGTACGGTCTGCTATAATTGTGGTGGTGGAGTCATCCAATTATGGGGGTCCATGAAAAGGAAAATGATTTCCAAAAGCCATATTTCTCCCTTTGCACTTAGTCGTAAGCACCCCATCTCTTTTTTAATCATTGATTCATCAACAATGGTGTATATGCGTGATGCTCTCTTCGTCTGATTAAGTCAACAACGGGTTCGATAAAAGTATTAACCAAAAAACGAACCCCGTGATCATGAAAATACAAAATGAAAGATAGTGTAGACAGAATTGCTTGTTGGGATTCATAAACATGAGGTGTTGGTTGCCTTCAGCCTGTGCAAACATCCTGATAAAATAACTGGAAAATGTAAACTTGAATTACGTACTGCAGACACATGACTAGAATTACGTGCTGAAAACACATGACTCGCACCCACCTATAACCCAAATGCAACTAACGTTAACCTTTTTTGTGTCAAACAGACAACATCTGATGGAAGTAGCAAAAAAATCATCTTAGACCGGAGGGAGCGGTACCTGCACTTGAGGTGCGCGTCGTAGAAAATGGACACCGGCCTTTATTGATGATGAAGCGTGCTATGTTTTCATAGACAGAAAGGTGTTCATATATGCTTTATAGACAAAAATACCATAATTAATATACCACCAAATGTGAGATGTAAATAATTGTTTGTGATACAATCAGTACTTTTATTTGGAATTTTTTTTAATAACATTTGAGGTTCTTTAGGTTTAGTTAAGTACTATGAATTGTGAAAACTTTGCAAATGTTAGCAACACATTAATATTGTTGTTACAATACATGTGACATTATTTGTAGTAATTCACAGCCAAATCTTTTGAAGAGAAGCAGAATTCAATCGTTGGTGAAAGACAAGGACTAAAAACTGTTGAATCAAAGCTTTCTGTACATGGCTGCTATAGGGTAAAGGGTTGTGCCTACACAAAACCAAATCTGTACATAACAACAGTGTCTCACCCACTCCACGTGCATGCCGGTGTTACATCAACCTTCACCCTGATACCCGAAACATCAGAGCTACCACATGAGTACTTTGACTTTGAACGTCTATTTACGCTCTTTGTGCAACAAGAAGGTGCTTACAATACATATTTCTATGGCCAAGGATATCCGGACACCCTGTCATGGATACCCAGTTGCCCTTTGACTTTTTCTTCATGGCCCGTGAGAGGGTTGCAACGTTTTAAAATTTTGAATTAGCAAATCACGACTATGAAGACTGTAATGGGCCGTAACACTCCATCCGTGAGAGCGTTCATGGCCCGTAAAGGAATTTATTCACGACCTGTTAATCTTCTCACGGGCCATGAAGGCCGTCGACGTATTTTTTGTTTCTTAATTATTTATCGGTTTTCGTGATTGTTCGTTTTTTACAATTATTTGACGTGACGTATTATTCCTCGTAAAATGTATATCAATTATTTGATTTGATGTAATATTCTATATTCATCGATATATATAGGGATACATTTCAGTTTTTCTATAAAACAATATCGATCGAGATAAGTAAAATCTCAGATCGGAGAAATAATAGAAGGCGTGCGAATGAAATTGGTTCTAACTCCCGTGTAGTTGTTAAAAGTATTCGGAACCAATTGATAACCATAACTGACGGAATGAAAGAAATTGATCTCGAAATATTATGCAGTTTTTACGAAACGGAGATGCTGAATTATGTAGGGTATATTACATGGGTGTTGTGGATCTCCACTTACCAGTTTAGCGAGGGCTTCTTGAAAACACTGCTTTGTGTTCAGATGTATGATTTTAAACTAGAATTTGTTTTACCCTAAAATAATTGTTTTGATATATATTTTATTGTTATTTATAGCATATTCGGGTGTGGACAAATAGACTGATAATCTGGCGATTTGAAGAAATAAGTAGAACAGAATAGTTGTTGGGTAATGATCATTGGACGATTCTTCCATTTGAGTCGTTTAACTTAATATACATGGGATCCGTTGATGGTAATGAATATGTAGACGGGAGTAGAGACCTATATCCTTCCTTATGGGAAGTTGATACGATAATATTATTTTCGTGTTATAGTTGTGATTAAATTTTATAAAGAATCTATAAATTGTGATATTACTTTTTTACACGTGTACGTACCGATCACTGATGATGATAAAAATTAATATATTTTTTAAATTTCTATGGAGTCACTTCAAGTTCATATATTATTTCCTTATGAATGCCATCCAAATACGTGTGATGATTCGTGATGCATTCATTGTAATGTTCGGACGATTATTGTACAATTTGAACCGTAGTTCCTTTATTTTCTTGGATGTATACATTATTGCCAGCAATTCGGGCAAGAAGAAATTGAAGAACTGTTAGTGTCTTGTGAAACTATTTGGTCTTTAAATGCAGGTCATGTTGGTTGAGATTCAGGAGTTGTTATTTGTATGTTATTACATAGATTGGTTCAAAATAGATCTTTAGAGTGGCATGAAAATAATTTACATGAGCAAAATAGATCTTTAGAGTGGCATGAAAATAATTTACATGATGTTTGCCTTAGATTCCGATGATTTATGGCAGATGAACTGTATTCAAGATTAATAATGTAATTATTTAATAAATAATATTTTTATTTGTTTATCAATAATAATATTCAGACAATCTAATAAAATAACATAACAGTAACTCGAAATACAATCTTTAATCTTGTTGACTTTTATAAAAGTTCCAAACGGTAACATGATTAAAAGTTGTTCCGATTCTTCACCGGTATTGTTCTTGAGCCCTTTCCATAATGTCTGCTTCATTCCATAAAGTGTTTCGGTTGTCGTAAATGTTATTGTATATTGAGTGAAATATCGATATCTTTCTCCTCAAATCGAACCATTTGCTGCTAAGTTCGTTAGGGGTTCGATAGTCATCATTTGATGAAAATGCTTTGATATATGGTTCCAATAAATTGAACAGTCTCCGGAAATAGTATCCTAATTTTCTATACAACATCTTGCTAAAGTGACATCTTCTTCGTCATTCCAAGAATTTTGATGTTATGATGTAACCGATTGTGAACTTGATGTAGAAACTATCGAAATCATATTTTTTTGTAAATATGTTAAAATTTTGATGTTTAAGTGTATTTTTTATTTGCAAATAGGTTAGTATTTATAGTTGAAAAATAATTTTTATTTAATTTTTTTGGTCTCTTCACAGGCCGTGAAGAGTGTCACGGGCCGTGAAGAGTGTCACGGGCCATGAAGAGTGTCACGGCCCGTGAAAGCTAACGGTTATATTTTAACCGTTAAGTCTTACGACCATAAAATGCTTCATGGCACGTGAACTCTAACGACTATTTTTTATTTTTTTTATTCACGGATCGTGTAACACTTTACGGGCCTAAGACCTTAACGATTGGTACTCTTTATCTAAAAAGTTTCACGACCATGAGACTGTTCATGGCCCTTGAAGTTGGTATTCACGGGCTGTAAGAGACTTCACAGGCGTGAAGCTTTTAATATATAAGCTTCACGCCCTGTAAGTCTATTTATACCCATTTTCACTATTTCTCTATTCTCTCTGATACGACCCTCTCCATACACGCCCACTTTCGCTTTTACGACCCCGTTTCAGTCACTTTTCTTCTACTATTAGGTACATAACTAATTTATGTTTTTAATTTTATTTAATTACGTGTTATTATTGTATTAAATTAAATTTAAATTTCAAAAAATTGAAAAAAATGAAAGGTTACAAGCCAAAACCTGTTCATGGCCTGTAATCCTTTTACCCTGAAAAGGGTTACGGGCCGTGAAGTTCCCTCACGGCTCGTGACCATATAAATTTTTAAAAGGGTTACAGGTCATGAAACTACTTCACGTCCCGTGACCCTTATTTTTAAAAAAATAGTAATTTTTAATAGATTATAACGTCGCGCAAGCGTTTGTGTCTTGAGACCGAGATCGAGGGTCAGGGAGATTTTTAGACCCTCACCCGCATCTTTGTTTTCCGCGGGAAACCACGCCATGTAGACGACTTTGGAGGTTATTAGGAAGGCCCCTCAAGGGGACCCGTACCATCAACTGGGAGGTAATTGAGTCGATGGGTGATTTAAAGCGTGTTGAGGTGCTCGTTAGGGCTTAGGACTCCACACCGTGGCGCCGGATGTTCGATTGCGGTTATAGGAGGGGCCATCGGGATCTTACGTTGGAGTTCATGTCTACATTTTTATTAACTCCCACCACAGATGGAGATGACCCCCTCATCCATGTTGCTGTTCGGTTCACCTTGGGGGGTCAGATGGGAGTTCACAATGAGAGCGTGGATGATCTTCCTTGGTATTTACACAGATGAGAAGGCAGCCGATGCCCGTTTCCTCACGAACGAGGTTCGATCTGAGCCTGGTCCGCTGGTGGGGTGGTGGCCGAATATCTCGGATCAGCGCCGGAAGGGCGCTATTCGTGCGAGTTCGATCATAGACCCTTTGCACCGATATCTTTATCGGGGCATTGCTGGCACCATTAACGGGCGTGACCAGAGCATTACCGGCACCATTGACACATGTTATCCAAAGATACCTTTTTATTAGAGTAAAAAGATAATATAAATTATTTTGATCGAACGAAGACAACAACAAGCAAATTAATTAGACAAAAATTCCATCATAACAATGGATGACTCAAACTTTAAATCAAAAATATGATAAAAAAACATGGGAGAAAGAGATGATATTTTATCAATGTTGTAAAAACTGAGTTGGATATTATACCAGTCATTTGCCGATTCATTGGTCGGGGCGGTCTGACCGGTCAAACTAGATCTAGTAACTCGATGATATTAGAGTTTATTTTTTAATATAAAAAACCTAGTCATGTATAAAATGACAATAAAACTAAACAATATTCACGAATTAATAAAACTAGGTGGTGTTTCTTATTATGTGCAGTCTGTTTGTTTTTCTAAAAAAGTTTTATTAAAAAATGTTTGCGCTAACTCTTCTTGATGCAGATTTGGCACAACCACTTTTAAGATATTGTAAGATATGTAAAGAGTTAATTGTTAAACACCACCACCCATTGTCCACCGTCCACCACCACCCAATGTCCACCTCCACCACCGTCCACCATCACCACCACCGTCATCCGTCCACTGTCCACCACCATCCACCGTCCAGTCCAGAGGCGGACAAATTTTCTAGCATGAGGGACAAATTAAAGTGCTAAAATTTAATTTGACATTTAATAAAGTGTGCCCCCAACTTGTTAAAAAAGCCTGCTTTGCGGTAAAAGTGCCCCCATTTCTATCAAAAGTAGGCTAAAAATTAACAAATTTTTAAACGTTTGCACTACAAATTCCCCACAGGCATCCACCACCACCCACTGTCTACCATCACCACCACCACTATCCACCACTATCACCACCATCGTCCAACACCTCCGTACACCACCACCTATTTATTTTAGCACTTACAGACGTTGAAAACCAAACAATCTTTTTCTTACATACTGTAGAGGTTTGGCCCATCTCTTTTTCAATAGCTGTCTACAGATGCAATCCGCACAAATCAAACTACAGCTAAAAGAACATTAAATACTATAAAAATAATTACTAGTCTTTCAAGTGAACTCTTCATATGATTATAAGTTATTAACTTTCACCTCTCTATTCATTAATATTATTTAAAACTCCTCATAAACCTCAAACAAATTGTATACATATCTCTAATCTTTCTAAGTTTCATCCTCCCATCTCTAATGAATGGGACCAAGAAACAACGAAGCCTAAAGGCTGCATCACTGTTGAATCTACGTTGTAGGCTATGTTGACGCCTGAATCCTACATGTTTTTTTTATCCAGTCCAATTGGAAACATCTAATCTTTCTTCCTCCCATTTTTCCTCATGTACAACGTACTTACGAACATAAATCCGATCGAATCCATCAATGGGTTTAACAGTTTGACCACACGACCGTGAGAAGCGACCGGCGTATTGTCCGATTCCGGTCTAACCGGTCGTTTTGTTCTCGTTTTTAAAACATTGTGTTTTACAAATCAAGTACAATGAAACAAAAATTAAATATAAACAATAGAAAAAAACTTATAGAGCAAGTTAATTTATACCATTATGAAAAAAAAGGTGATGAATAGTGATCCTTTGAATTTAAACCCTTTATTTTCTAAATATATGGTTGTAGTTGAAGGGATGTAAAAACATATGTATGCCTCCCTTTCAACTACTAGAGGTGGAGTAATAAAACTTAGATAGAGAAAGGAAGGTTGGGGAGGGAGGGAGGGAGGGAGCGAGCGATCATCGCCCTGTGTCGCACCATGCCAACTATTATTGTCACACCCCGACCGACGACGAAATCATCGGAGCGGACGAATATGAATCGATTGCTCATAGTTCACGGTAGTAAATACATTGAAATATTAATAAATGCCATTTTTATTAAATAAGTCAAATCAAATATTTCATTACAATGCAATAAAGATTCAAATAACATAATAAAGTCTTTTATTAATCTAGGTCCAAGTCCTATATGAGCATGAAGAAGTACTCTAAATTGATTCCTAAAACGTGTTAAAAATACAATCAACATATGATGTTGGTGAGTTCTCATGAATTGTACATACAAATAAAAAACGTTTAAAAGGCAGTTTAAGTCATAGGTTAAGAAATAATGCAAGAATATATAGATAGCATGATGATACAATCAAACCTTGACAAAAGAATGACCACAATAAGATATACCATTAGCTAAGTGTACTTGGTTCCCATGATGAACAAGAATATGTCACCAAGAGCCGACAATAACCTTGAATTAGCAGCAAATAGGCTTGTCAATCCCATAGATCTATGACGTTGCTAGACTAGCAATAGTTAATGATTATTTTATAAGATGACTAACATATAATGCTCACCATTATCTCAAATAACCATGACAAAATTTATAAGATAATTGCACGTGTATTACAAGTGTTAAGATATTTTACAAGTGTGTATTTTTACGGTTAACATGCTTCACCTCAAAAGGTTTGATATAAAAATGAAAACAAGGTATGAAAAACTCATATTGTATAATGATGCTTGTAGAGGACATAAGAAAATTTGGATGTTCAATAGTCAAAGGTGATGTCTTAAAGGATAAAAAGAAATAATAACTTGAGATTGGAATTTATTATAAGAAGTTAAGACGTTTAAAGAATGCCAAAAAACAAAAGATAGATTGAAAAAAAAAGAATTTTTACACCAATTTTAGTGTTTGGACATGCTGTTTGGTACGTTTTGAATAGGTTTTAAAAATAAAAAACGGTTTCATAAAATTATAAAATTTACATTTAACTAGTTCAGAGTCTCACTGACAACTTTCGCTCGGAAATAATTTTATGGAAAGATCCATAAATAGATCAAAATAACAGCACAAGACAGAAGGTGATGAAATGTGCACCTATCATGTGAAGTCTATATTTGAATTATCTGATTGAGTTTGAAGAAGTATAAACTATCTTTAAAAAGGCAATTCAGTGAAATTAATATTTGCGTCTAATTTTATTCAAATTTACTTTGTTAAGACCAAGTTATGGTCGATTGAAATAAGACTATATTCTGCCAAAATTATAGTAATGTGCCTATGTGCACTTTTAAAATTGTTAAGGCATGAAACGGGTTATAACAAATTTATTATATCGATATATGGTATATTAGACTTCATTTGAGTTATAGAAAAATATTCCATGACTTGGCATAGACATCACTTGTAACACCCGGGTATTTTCTATGAAGCTGACAAAAGAAGAAAAAGAAATAAAATCCAAAGTCGGGGGACCAAACTTGCTGAAACGCGAGAAAGTTTGGAAGAGAAAGGGAATAAGAGGGGAGGGCAGCCCCACCCTCCCCACTTCTTCAAAAAACTCAGCAAAGAAAAGAAAGAAGAGAGAAAAAGGAGAAAAGAAGAGAAAAAGGTTGGTTCAAGTAGATTCAAAAGTGCAAAATCGTCGTGTGTGGCGGGTTTAAACAAAGCTCTACTTCTTGTTGTTGTTTGTGTGAGTTCTAGGACCCCTCTTTTAAACGTTATTGGTTGATTTTAGGGCTAGAACACATCTGAAAACATGTTTTTGTATGTGTGTGTTTGACCCATTTGTATGTGTTTGTGTGTGATGCGTTTGGAGTTTGTTTCTGAGCTTATGCATGCTTGAATGGTGTTGTGGTATGCATTCCTAAAGTTTAGGATGGTTGATTTGGGCTTAGAGTGGGTTTGTATGAGCTTGGAGGTCGAAAATGTCAGATTGGGTTTGGGATGAACTGCATTCTGCATTAGGTAAGGATAGGCAACTGAATGGAGGTCATATGACCAATTGAGGTGCGATTGAGGTTCATTCGCATGACTGAGAGTTCATTCGCACGACTGAGAGCACATTCGCATAAATGCCCATCCGCATTAGTTCCATCCACATTAGGTCCATTCGCATGGGACTCATCCGCATTGAGTCCATTCGTATTAGTTTCATTGGCACGACTGGGTGTTCATTTGCATAGGTGTTCATCCGCATTGGTTCAATCGCATGATGTTTAGTCGCCTGGAGGCCAGCGACTGAAGGGTTTCCATACGCCCAAGTAGGGCCGGTGTGCCCGAGGAAATGTAGTTTAATTGCTGACTTTCGGTGGAAAGTGCAAATGTAAGTTTTGACGTGGGAAGTTCCCGTAAGTACATGTAAGATGATCGATGAGGTCTTAACGGTTATGTTGGGCATGACGACGTTGCATGTTTATGCATGATGTATGTTATGTCTCAGGTTGCCCTGTATGATGATGTTTGTGTATGATGATGTTCCTTATTATGATGTATGTTTATCTTTCATATGGATTTACGTGTTATGTTAATAAATGAATGAAAGTATCATGTAACGTAAAGTGAAAGATAATGAAAGAGGAACATGAAGGAAGAATGCATGCAATAATAAATGATGAAAGTAAAGGAAGTCTTGCAAGCTTTGTATGTCGGGACACGCCATTAAAAGGTGTTAGCCCAACGGTGTGCGGGTTCTCTACCCTGGGATGATGCACATTGGGGTCTTTCTTTGTGATTGACCATTTGTATGGAACCATTGTTGCTTGACTTAGGTACTGTGGCCAGAGGTGCTGGGCACCGTGAATGAAGGTCTATGATAGGCTTAGGTCCAGTACCATGAGCATGAAGGGCATAGCACATGACAATGGTATACCTGAACTTTATCTTAGGTACTGTGGCCAGAGGTGCTATGCACCGTGAATGAAGGTCTATGATAGGCTTAGGCCCAGTACCATGAGCATGAAGGGTAAAGTTCATGGTTTTGACGAGAGGAAAAGATGAAATGAAGAACGAATAATGAAGATAATAATGATATTACCTATGTGTACGTATGATGTATGATCGCATGAAAGTAAAGCACGGTTTTTAATGAAAGATAAAATATGCTTTATTATAAAACTAGAACTCACTCAGCAACGCTGACTTTTATGTGTTTCCAGTTGGCAGGTAATGTTGTTGAGGATGGCACGAGGTGGCTACTAAGATCTTTTGGGAAGGTATCCATTTATATAATGCTTTTGTGATGTAATGCAATAATGTAATTTGTAACCGGTTAACGATGTATTATTTGGCAAAAGCTTTATCGTGAAATGAAATGTCATTTTTGAATGTTTCCGCTGCAATGTTTACATTAGATATAAGAAAATGTACGTTTTATGTGCAATGATCGACGAGCTGTAAGCGTCCCGGGAACAGGGCCTTACATCACTTAAAGAAATAATCGTTTTGAATAACTGAATGCGGCGGCATAGCCGTCCATATGCAAACGAGATTCTTTGTTACATTAGTGTGTTGTTAGCTTCATTTAGGAATATAAGTGTTTGTTATAAGGTTATTGAACATTAGAAGGTTAATGATTAAATGATAATAATCGAAATTCAAAGAGATTTACTAGAAAAAATAATAAAAGTAAGAACATAAAGGAATGAGAACAATTGTATGTTAGGATGATTGAAACAATATACAAATACATAATTCAAAAACAATATAAGGTTACCTTAGTATTAAAAACTTTTTGAAATTACTTCTAAAAGAAATTCTTTGATCAAAACCAAAGGATGAAAGAAATGTTATGGGATCCTTGCCGCTTGCCCTAGGTACTGGAGTCAGCTTCGTGCATAATGTTCGAGGTCTATGAAGGACCTCAGGCCCAGTAACCAACTTCATGCATAGTGTTCGGGGTATAACATATGACATTGATCCGGAATGAAACAAAAATGATAGTGATAAGTGTACTTGTCCTGGGTACTGGAGTCAGCTTCGTGCATAATGTTTGAGGTCTATGAAAGTCCTCAGGCCCAGTAGCTAGCTTCGTGCACAATGTTTGGTGTACTATACATGTCATCGGAAGTAACGAACGTACGAAAGATTAGTAAGAAAGCTATGAATGAAAGTAAATGATAATGATGTACGATGAATGAATGAAAATTAACGAACGAATGAAGAAGATAATAATGATATTATCTATGTGTATGTACTATGCACGATAACGTACGATAGTAAAGAAATGTTTTATTTTAAAACTAAAACTCACTCAGCAACGCTAACTTTTATGTGTTTCTAGTTGGCAGGTAATGGTTGATGAGGATGGCATGGGGTTGCTACTTGGCTCATTTTGGATAGCATTCGTTTGTATAAGGTTTTTGAATTGTAATACGAACAAACGATATTTTATAATGAATGATGTATTATTTTGCAAAAGAGTTTATTATAATGAAATGAAATGTTTGTTTTAATGTTTCCGCTGCAATGTTTTATCAAAGTTAATGTAAATATATGTTTTATGTGTCATGATTGACCAGCTGTGAGCATCCGGGAACGGGGCCTTACAAGTTGGTACCAAACCTAAAGTTGAAGTGAAATGGGTAAATTTTCAAAAGAACCTATACTTAAACTGAAATAGGATGGAAAAGGAAGGGATGCCAATCCGAGTAGCTGCGTGCCATCAGGTATTTTCTTAATGATAACCGACATTATGTGCGCGTGTTATGTGGTTTATGTGCCTTTAGTAGAATTCTATACCGATGTAGTAAGAATAGGAAATGATTGGGGTATGAAGAGTAAAGTAGGTGGTTAATCACAACTGGCCACTGTAATTAGGGACTTACTATACATGACATAAACTGAGCTATTCCCTTGAATGACCATGTTAGTGTTTGAATCTTATAGCGTGTTTAGAGGATGGCCGGTGGTAGATCGCCATAGGCTTCATGTGGTGGAGGTCGTGGTGGACGTGGTGCTGAACCATGGGTCATGAGAGAAAGGCCTAGAGCTGAAGAGGTGGTTCATGAAGAACCGAAGACCCCTCGTTCAGAGGGAGGGGATGTGAGTGCTAACTTAAAAGGCTCAGTGAAGGAGGCTGTTGTTGAGGAAATGCATTATGTCATGTAGGCGATCCTACCGTATGTGGTGACCAAAGTGATAAAAGCTGTACGGGAAGGAGAACGGAGAGAGAGGAACAAGTCCTCGGGAGGATGGGAGCGACCGAAGATTGAGAAGGTTCTCTCCGATGATAAGGAGGAAGAAGAAGAGCCTGTGCAGGAGGTGGCACGAGGCTACAACTACGGGGCATTTCAAAGGTGCAATCCCCCTACCTATGATGGCGATGGCACTGCTGCTTCTCACCGATGGGTGAGAGAGATGGAGGTTGTACTTGTATCAGCGAGTGTCAAGAGAACCAGAAAGTGAAGTTTGCTCCCTACTCGTTTGTTGACTCGGGTTTGTGTTGGTGGGACAATATTGTCCAAGCCAAGGGAAGTCGGGCTATCGGAAGAATGAGTTGGTCTGAACTGAAGAAATTAGTGATTGAGGAGTTCTGTCCTCGTAGGGAGATGGACAAAGTTGAGAAAGAGTTCCTACAGTTGGAGGCGGGAACAATGGCCCATCAACAGTATACCACGAAGTTCAACGAGATGGCACGACTGGTGCCCGATCAGGTGACACCTCTGTCATGGAAGATCAATAGGTATATTCAAGGTTTGCTGGCAGACATTCGCAGGCACCTGATCGCTGCCTGTCCGAGCATGTTTAGGTCGGCAGTTGATTTAGTAGGGAGGTGGTATGATGAACGGACTGTGGTGGTGGCTGAAGTCAGCAAGAAGAGTGGTGGTGAACGTAATTGGAATGGGAAGCAGGTTGGACGTGGTGAGGCCACTCCAAGCAACAAGGGTGCACAGGTGGATGACCAACGTGTGGTCACATCTTGTGCGGGGATGAAAAGGTGTGGCCAGTGTGGAAAGGAGCACACAGGAGAGTGTAGATGGGGATTGAACGTATGCTTCGAGTGTGGGAAACCTGGCCATATGGCAAGGGAATACAAGGCAGCGAGGTGGTTTAACTATGGCGGGGAGGGCCACATGACAGAGACTGCAAGAAGTCGAGGGCTGAAGGTTCGGGAGTGAAGAAGGCCGGAGGAGAAGGGTTGAGAGCAAGCGCTAGAGCATTCACGATGACACCTGAGGAGGCTAGGGCGGACCCTGATGTTGTGTCAGGTACGTTTCTAGTAAACCAATCTCTAGCTTCTATGTTATTTGATTTTGGTGCTATTAAAAGTTTTATTTTTGCTGCTTTCTGTGCTAAATTGCATGTTAGTAGTAGTAGTATAGATGCGCCCTTTGATGTAGAAACTGCCATAGGTAAGTCTACCAGGATATCTGAGATAACAGAGGATTGTGACATAGAATTAAAAGGTCGAAATTCCCTATTAGGCCATTCGTGATGATCTTAGACGGGTTTGATTTAGTCCTAGGAATGGATTGGTTGACGGACTACAAGGCGAACATGTGTGTCGCAAGAAAATGATTCGGCTGACAGCACCTGATGGGAGTTTGGTGACGGTTTACGGTGATCGAGTCATAATGATTCCAAAGTGATTTCGATGGCGGTGGCGGGAAAGTGCATGAGGCGCTGATGTAGTGCCTACTTGGCCTACGTGAAGGATGTGGATATGCCAACATCACAACTATCCGATGTACCAGTTTTGTGTGACTTTTGGAACCTATTTCCTGAAGACTTACCAGGAGTGCCACCTGACCCCGAGATCGAGTTCCAGATTGACTTGATATTGAGTGCCCAACCTGTTGCTAAGACGTCTTTTCGGTTGTCTCCGACTGAGATGAAGGAGTTAATGGAGCAATTACAAGAGCTGCTTGATAAGGGGTTCATTCGACCGAGTATCTTTCCTTGGGGTGCTTCGGTCCTGTTTGTGAAGAAGAAAGATGGTAGCACGAGAATGTGTATAGACTACCGTGAGCTGAATAAGCTGACAGTGAAGAATCAGTACCCCTTACCGAGAATTGATGATTTGTTTGATCAGGTACAAGGTGCCAGTTGATTCTCAAGGATAGGCCTTCGATCTGGTTACCATCAGTTGAAGGTAAAGGAGCAGGATATTCCTAAAACAGCTTTTCGCACACGTTATGGATACTATGAGTTTCTCATTATGTCATTTGGTTTAACCAACACACCAGCTACTTTTATGGACTTGATGAATCGAGTGTGTTGGCCAATGTTAGATAAATCAGTGATTGTGTTTATTGACAATATCCTAATTTATTCGAAAAGCAAGGAGGAGCATGTTGATCACATTCGAGAGGTGTTGGAGACGTTAAGAAAGGAGAGATTGTGTGCCAAATTCTCCAAGTGTGCATTCTGGTTGCGCGAAGTTCAATTTTTGGGTCATGTAGTGAATTCTGAGGGGATTATGGTGGACCTGATAAAAGTGGAGACGGTGATGCAATGGAAGTTTCCAAAGATGCCATCCGAGATTCGTAGTTTCTTGGGTTTGGTGAGCTATTATAGAAGATTCATCCAATACTTCTTCAATATAGCTTCCTCACTAACCAAGTTGACAAACATGGATGTGAAGTTTGTATGGGTTCAAGATCAGGAGAAGGCTTTTGAGGAGATAAAGGCAAGGCTGACTCAAGCTCCAGTCTTGTCATTAACCGAAGGGAGCGATGATTTGGTGGTTTATTCAGACGCTTCCTACATAGGGTTGGGATGTGTGTTGATGCAAAGAGGAAAGGTTATAGCCTATGCCTCCCAACAGTTGAAAGTTCATTAGGTTAATTATCGTACTCATGATTTGGAGCTAGCAGTTGTGGTCTTCGGGGTAAAGATTTGGAGGCACTACCTGTATGGGACGAAGTGCACCATATTCACTGACCATAAGAGCTTGAAGTACTTCTTTGAGCAGGAAGATTTGAACATAAGGAAAAGGAGATGGTTGGAGCTCATAAAAGATTATGATTGCAAGATCCATTACCATCCGGGCAAAGCCAACGTGGTGGCGGATGCCCTCAGCCGAAAGGAGAGACCCGAACCAATTCGGGTAAAGGCTTATTAGTTGGTTATGACCTCTGATGTGATGAAGCAGGTCCAGGAGTTTCAAGATGAGGCATTAAAGGAAGATCATCTTAACTCTGAGAGAATGAGAGGTCTAGTCTCGGAGTTGGGTGAAAACACACTCGGTGTTAGGACCCAATTTGGACGAATGTGGATTCCTCGTTTGGGGTCTATGTGGAAATATTATGGATGAAGCTCACAAAACTCGATACTCTATTCATCCTGGTGTTACAAAGATGTACCAAGACACGAAGAAAGATTATTGGTGGTCGGGTATGAAGCGCGATGTAGCGGAGTATGTGAGTAAGTACCTTACTTGTTTAAAAGTGAAGGCTGAGCACCAAAAGCTGTATGGAAAAATCCAATCGTTGGATATACCGGAGTGGAAGTGGGAGCATATCACCATGAACTTTATTATGAAGCTACCGCGTTCCACTCGATGGTATGATGCTATATGGGTGATAGTTGATCGTCTGACGAAGAGTTCTCACTCCCTACTGATCCGCGAGACATATTCATTCGAGAGGTTGGTGTATCTATTCATCAAGGAGATTGTTACTCGTCATGGTGTACCGGTGTCTATTGTGTCTGATCGTGACACTCGGTTTACATCTAAGTTTTTAAAGAAATTCCATGATGCTATGGGGACGAGGTTATATTAGCACGATTTATCATGCACAGACGGATGGTCAGTCAGAAAGAACGATTCTGACGCTGGAAGATATGCTTCGGGCATGCGTCATTGATTTTGGAGGAAGTTAGGATGACCACTTACCGATAGTTGAGTTCTCATATAACAACAGTTATCATGCCAGTATTGGTATGCCCCCTTTTGAGATGCTATACGGTAGGAGATGTAGGACACCCGTCTGTTGGGGTGATATTGGTCAGAAGGAGTTGGGGAGTACGATTGAGAAGCTTGAAAAGATCAAAGCCTTTATGAATGCATCTAAGGACAGGAAGAAGTTGTATGTCGATAAGAGACGAAGACCGATTGAGTTCCAGGTGGGTGATAGAGGTATGTTGAAAGTCTCACCTTGGAAAGATATCATTCGGTTCAGAAAGCATGGCAAGTTGAAGCCAAGGAACATAAGACCTTTCCGAATCATTGATTGAGTAGGAGAGGTGGCCTATAGATTGGAGCTACTAGATTAGTTAAGGGGATTCACCTGACATTCCATGTATCTCAAATGAGAAAGTGTTTAGCAGACGGGGATATGTTGTACCATTGGAAGATATCAAGGTGGATGAATGGCTCAATTATATGGAGCAGCCAGTGGCGATCATTCATCGTAAAATGAAGCGATTAAGGAATAAAGTGGTTCCTCTGGTTCGTGTATAGTGGAAGCACGGGAAGGGATCTGAGTCTATGTAGGAGACTGGAGAGGAGATGAGGTAGCATTACCCATATTTGTTTGAAGAATAATAGGTTTCGGAGACAAAACCTATATAAGGTGGGTGGACTTGTAACACCCAATTATTTTTAAAGTTAAGAAATAATAAAAGTGAAGAAAAAAGAAAGAGATGCAATAAAACCCAAGTTGAAGGGTTAAATGTGTCAAATGGACAAAATGTTTGAAAAAGCGGGTGTATAAGGTGATGGCCGCCCATGTTTCCTGCCTACACCTTGTCACTTTGGATTTTTTTAGAAAGAGAGGATGAAGAGCTGAAAACTCTTGGGTTTTGAAGAACAAGAAGAAAAGATCAAATTCAAGGTAAGAATTCATGGTTTTTGAGTATGTTGTATGTGTTCAGGTGTGTGTTTTTGGTGGGTTTTATGTGTTGAACTTGTAGCAAATGGGTTTTGAAGGAAGTCATACCCAAGAGATTGCTAAGGTGAGTTCTAGAACCCCCATTTTACTTGTCTTAAACTTATTTGAGGACTGGAAATGATGTATGATAATTTTTATAAAATGGGTTTCTTACCGTATGTATGTGTGTGTATATGTATACGGGTGGGTTTGATTGGGCAATGTATGTGTTGTGATGATGTTATGATTGTGTTTCTAAGGCTTAGGATGTATGATTTAAGCTTAGAAAATGATAGATGATGATTGGGGACTGAATTATGTTGTTTAAGTGTGATATAGACTACCCATGCGCCTAAATAGTGGCTCAGGCGCCCAACGGTATAAATGCTAAGTGTTCCTATGCGCCCAAAACCCCATGCACCCAAATAGTTACCATGCACCTAGAAATAGGCTGAAATTGACTAAGTATCCATGCGCCTAGGATTCCGTTGCGCCTAGGCACTCATGCGCCTGCATAGTGCCCATACGTCTAGAGTTTGCCCAGAATTGGCTAAGTGTTGCCCATGCGCCCCAATAGTGCCCATGCGCCTGAAAGTTCCCCATGCGCCTGAAAGTTCCCCATGCGCCTTAGTGTTCCCCATGCGCCTGGAAGGCCATACGCCTGCATAGTGCCCATGCGCCTAAGACTTAGAATATTTTTCTGATTTTTGGGGAAAAAGTGAAATGTTGGCTTAGACTTGGGATGTTCCCGAGGGTGAAATAAGTTGACTTTTGAAGATGTATGGGCTATGTTATAGTATGTATTACGAATACAACGTATGTATGATGGTTCCTTGTATGGTGATGTTTTGTATGATCTTGTTAATGTTCCTTAATATGTATGTTTATTTTTCGTGGCTTTACATTGAATGTTTATGAATGAAATAAGAAGTATTATGTAACGTAAAGTGGAAGATAATGAAAAGAGGAACGTAATGAAAGAATGCATGCATTAATGAATGAATGAAAGTAAGAAAGTCTTGTAAGCAATGTATGGAGGTTCACACCCAATGAAGGGTGTTAGCTCAACTGTGTGCGGGTTTGCAACCCCAGAAGGATGCACACTAGGGTCTAATCGTTGTGATTGACCATACGTATGGGATCCTTGCCGCTTGCCCTAGGTGCTGGAGTCAGCTTCGTGTATAATGTTCAAGGTCTATGAAAGACCTAATGCCTAGTAACCAGCTTCGTGCACAATGTTCGGGATATAACATATGGCATTGATCCAGAATGAAAGAGAAATGATAGTGATGAGTGTTAATGACCTAGGTATTGGAGTCAGCTTTGTGCATAATGTTCGAGGTCTATTTTAGGCCCAGTAACCAGCTTCATGAACAATGTTAGGGGTACTGTACATGTCGTCGAAAGTAACGAACGTACGAAAGATAAGTAAGAAAGTTATGAATGAAAGTGAATGAAAGTAAATGATGATGACCTACGGTGAATGAACAAAAGTTAACGAATGAATGATGAAGATAATAATGATATGCTTTGTAACACTTGTAATAGAACTTGAGAAGCAATATATTGCATTCTTGAAAACCAAATACTTATGTTGCTATCTTGTTCTGTCTCATTTTTACTTGTGTTGTTAGCATCTCTTATAGTATTTAACTAGTTACCTATTTGATCTGTTAAGTGTTCTAAATAACTCTCCTTAGTTATGTTGTTGTGTTGTAAAGTGCTTCACCCCTTCCAATGGTCCTGCATTTGGTATCAGAGCATTCCTTGCTCTTGATATAAGATCTCACCATCTTAAGATCCCTTACACACAAAACACTTAACAACTCAAATGGCAACTATCACCAAGGCTAATATGGAAATTAGAACTATGACAAAGCCTCCACTGATCACTCCTGAAGACTTTGATACTTGGTGTCAAAGAATGGATGGCTTTTTCAAGTCTCAAGACTCTAGGATGTGGGACTTTATTGTTGAAAGTCCTTACATACCAAGCACCTCTTCTGCTACTTGTGGTGATATGATTCCAAAGGCTGTGGCTGATTTCTTTGATGAAGACAGGAAGAGAATAGAGATTGATCAAAAAGCCATGACAGCCCTTCAAACTGCTCTTCCAAACTCCATCTACAGAGGTTTCAAGAAGTGCAAGACTGCAAAGCAACTATGGGAAGCACTGAAGCTTATGTATGAGGGCTCAACTAAAGCCAAGGAGAATAAGAAGCACCTCCTCAAGCAACAGTTTAGAAACTTCATTTTTAAAACAGGTGAGACCATATCTCAACAGTACTTCAGGTATGTTGAGATTATGGACACTCTAGTGGATGTTGGAGTAACTCTTAAAAACAAGGACATTGTAAGTAAGTGTATATCCTTTGACACATTATTGTGTTGTTATCAAGAGGAATGAGAACCATAAGTCTCTTACTCTAACTGAGTTGTATGGTATTCTAAGTGGATACCAGATGGATATGAATATGCAAAACTCATCTGGTAACTTTAGCAATTCAATGGATTCAGCCCTTCATGTGACTGAAAGGGATAGCATAGAACCTCAACATCATCTCATATGCTACCCTGATAACTTATAAAAAGGTCCATTCATCACCATCCTAGAGACTCCAAGAGAAAGCTACACTCAAGGAAGTCCCTTCCAAGCGACAAGTTCTTCTCATGATTTTATCTCTGCTGATGAAACCACAGACAACTTTCTCTTCTCCCTTAAAGACTTGGAATGTATCCATCCAGATGATCTAGAGTATATGGAGATAATTCAGCAAATGGCTCTTCTCACTTACAGAGCCAAGAAGTTCTACAAGAGGACAGGGAGGAAGTTTCCTAGCAATATAGCCGGTGGAAAGTTTGAGCTGGATAAAAACAAGGTAAAGAACTGTAGCCAGATGAGACACTTTGCTAGAGAGTGCAAGTCACCAAGAGCAAATGGTGGCCAGACTCAAGCCAAACCAAACTCTGAGAGAGCTCCCTAGAATGAGAAGCCAAAGCAGCAAGTTGTACTTGCTATTGAAGAAGGAGGCTTTGACTGGAGATTTCAGGTGGAGGATGCATCTCCAAATCAAGCACTCATGGCTGACCACAATGAAACCAAGGTATTGGAACATCTTTGCACTCCTGAATGTATTGCTAAACTTAATAGAGACAGGTCCGAGTAGTTGTAGTGAAATGGGTAAATTTTCAAAAGAAACCAATACTTAAACTGAAATGGGATGGAAAGGGAAGGGATGCCAATCGAGTAGTTGCGTGCCATCAGGTATTTTCATAATGATAACCGACATTATGTGTGCTTGTTTTGTGGTTATGTGCCTTTAGTAGATTTAGATACTGATGTTGTAAGAATATGAAATGCTTGGGGTTTGAAGAGTAAAGTAAGTGGCTAATCACAATTGGCCACTGTAATTAGGGACTTACTATACTTGACATAAACTAAGCTATTCCCTTGAATGACCGTGTTAGTGTTTGAATCTTATAGCGTGTTTAGAGGATGGTCAGTGGTAGATCGTCAAAGGATTCACGTGGTGGAGGTCGTGGTGGACGTGGTGCTGAACCAAGGGTCACGAGAGGAAGGCCTAGAGCTAAAGAGGTGGTTCATGAAGAACCCAAGACCCCTCGTTCGGAGGCAGGGGTTGAGAGTGCTAACTTAAGAGGCTCAGTGAAGGAGGCTGTTGTTGAGAAAGTGCATTAACTCATGCAGACGATCCTACCATCTATGGTGACCAAAGTGATAAAAGCTATACGGGAAGGAGAACTGAGATAGAGGAACAGGTCCTCAGGAGGACGGGAGTGACCGGAGATTGAGACGGTTCTCTCCGATGATGAGGAGGAAGAAGAAGAGTCTGTACAGGAGGCGGCATGAGGCTACAACTACGGGGCATTTCAAAGGTGAAAGCCCCCTACCTTTGATGGCAATGGCACTGCTGCTGCTCACCGATGGGTGAGAGAGATGGAGGTTGTACTTGATATCAGCGAGTGCCGAGAGAACTAGAAGGTAAAGTTTGCTTCCTACACATTTGTGGACTCGGCTTTGTGTTGGTGGTACAATATTGTCCAAGCCGAGGGAAGTCGGGCTATCGAAAGAATGAGTTGGTCTGAACTGAAGAAATTGGTGATTGAGGAGTTCTATCCTTATAGGGAGATAGACAAAGTTGAGAGAGTTCCTGCAGTTGGAGGCTGGAACAATAACCCATCAACAGTATACCATGAAGTTCAACGAGATGGCACGGCTGGTGCCGGATCAGGTGCCCCCTCTGTCATGGACGATCAAGAGGTATATTCAAGGCTTGTCGGCAGACATTCGCAGGCACCTGATCGTTGCCCGTCCGAGCATGTTTAGGTCGGCGGTTGATTTGGTAGGGAGGTTGTTTGATGAATGGACTGTGGCGGTGGCTGAAGTTAGCAAGAAGAGTGGTGGTGACCGGAATTGGAATGGGAAGTGGGTTGGACGTGGCAAGGCCACTCCAAGCAACAAGGGTGCATAGGTGGATCACCGACGTGTGGTCACATCTTGTGCGGGATGAAGAGGTGTGGCAAGTTTGGAAAGGAGCACATTGGAGAGTGTAGATGGGGATTGAGCGTGTTATTGAAGTGTTGGAAGCCTGGCCATATGGCAAGGGAATGCAAGGAAGGGAAGTGTTTTAACTGTGGTGGGGAGGGCCACATGAGATAACTCCTCCACACACAATCTTGTTAAGATCTCCCAGGTGTAGAACTTGTGATAATAAGCTTCCCTTCATAGATCCTTTGAGTTAAGAGGATGAAGAGGATATGATGAAGAATGGCTCTGAGAGGAGTGAAGAAGAGGATTCTGAGAAAGGTCATCATCCCTTTAAGGAGAGTAAAGCGTTTTGGATGACAAATTCCAAGAGAAAGAACTTGATTAGATAGAGCACGGAAAAGGCAAAGAAGCCTCAAGAGATCAAGGCCACCTTCAGCTCTAAACATAAACAAGTCTTTGCTTCTACAGGATTTGAAGTGGGTAAAGAGGAGGACATAAACTTGAACTCAAAAACAAGAGTCCAAGTTCATGTCCAAGTCATCCCATCATCAAGAAGAAGGCTGATAAGTTGTGCACCACTACTGTACAACATGAACCATCAAGCTCCATAGGTAGTTCAACCCCACATGAATTGCCACATCATCTGAGAAGATGAGGGTGGAGAGTGAAAGTGATCAAGTTCAGCCTTGTTCTCAGAAGAAGACTCCTAGAAAGAAGAAAATGGATTGTGTTATGTGTGGGAGTATCTCTCATATTGCTAAGGATTGTATCTATAATCCAAAGAGTACTCTCCACATCACAAAGAAAGAAACTTCTAAGAGTCTGGAGAAGAAGAAGAAAGCTTCAAAAGGAAAATATGTTTCCTTCAGAAGCTCCAAAATAAAGAACAAGAGAAGTGGATTCAACTTCAAAGAGAATTCCATCCTTGGATTCAAAATCAGATGCTGGACTATGGATTCAACTTCAAAGAGAATTCCATCCACATAGACAACAATAGTGCTATCTCAATCACAGAAAATCTTCTGCAGCACTCAAGGACAAAGCAGATCAATATCAAATATCATTTAATTAGAGATAACTTTGAAAATGGATTAATCAAACTAGTCAAGGTTAATTCAAATGAACAATATTTTGATCTATTCACCAAAGCTTTTGATGAACAAAGATTCAAATATCCTGTATCAGCTACTGGGATGATTACCTTTGAGTAGCTTTTCTTAAAACTTAATCATACTATTTCTAAAACCTATATGTCCTAAGTTGTCTATTCTTATCACCTTTATAAGCCCTTTATTCTCTTTGGAAGTAAAATATTTTTAAAATACATTCATTAGATTTTTGAAAATTTTTATCTCTTTATCATTCAGAAGATTTAAAATTACCTTCGGAATAAACTTATGTCTTATCAAAAAAATATCTACTTGTCAATTTACCTTCGGAAGAAATTTCTGAAATATCTTCCAAAGCTTAAAATTCACTTAAGGACTTGTATGTTTTATAAGAACAAATTTTCTTAAAAAGGAAATTTCTCTTCAAAAGTTTTTATTATTCATAGAATAAATACTCTGAGTTCTAAATCTCTTCCGAAGCAAAATTCTCAAGAATCTTTAAAATATCTTTCGAAGTCAATTTGCCTTCGCAAGCTTTTCTTGAAGAACTTCCGAAGCAAAATAACTTTCGAAAGATTTCTCGAATTTTAAGAAAACTACTTTTTGAGCAAAAGAAAACTACTTTTTCAGAGGTGGGACCGACTTCCGGATTTCAAAGTTTATCCTCTTTCACTATCCTCTTTTTCACTATCTTCTTCATCTGCATTTCTTCTCTGACCCAAATTCTCCCAAACCCCCTTTGTTTTTCATCTTCCTTTACCCTTAAGCTTCTTAAAATGGCAAATCTAAAGCTTAGAAACAACCCTGATTTCTCCATGCAACTTCACAGGCAACACAACCAGTTTGTTCTATTGAACTCTGAGAAAGATTATTGTTTCTCAGAGGTTTGATGTTTTCTGGCTTTGTCTAACTATTCCACCTCCCCTACCATTGATCCTACTCTATATGAGGGTCATTTGCTTGGAATTTGGAAGACCTGCCAAGAGGTCATTATGGATGGGGAGAATGCACTGTCTGCCACAGTGCAGGGGAGGACAATCTTTATCACTCCGGCCACTATGAACAATCATCTTCAGCTGGATAATGATGAATGTGAGGTGTTATTTCCAAAAGAAGCTTTTAATCATTCCTTTGAGCAGATAGGCTATGAGGCAGATTTCTTTATAAAGACCTTCAGGAAAAGGAAGGTCTCATCCCAGTGGAAATACCTGCTTCATGTGGTTATCCATAGCTTATCCAACAAGCATGGAGGGTGGGACCAGATTTCTGAAGATCTCTCCTTCATAGTGCATGGAATGGTTCAGGGGGTCAACTTCAGGTACTCTCAGTTTGTTTATAAAAATTTACTTGCTAACTTGGACCCATTAGAATATTACATATTTCCTAGATATGTTCAATACATTTTTAACTGTGAACTTGGCTCACAGTTGAGGAAAACAGGTAATATCCTTAAATTGGGACAAATGAAGCCCGACATCTTTAAAGTCATGAAGAAGGCAACTGCTGGTTTCTCTGGGGTATAAACAGCCCTGGTCTCAAAAATGTTAGAGCTCATTGCTTAAGGTGACAACTTGGAAACACAAGTTAGTGTTGAACCCACACCTTCTACTTCTCAACCACTTAAAAGACCACAAATCACCCTCACCTACCAAAGAAGATCCAAATGAACCCCTACACAAGCTACTGAGGTTGTGCAGGCCCCCATATAACTACCCACATAGGAAGAAGAGGAAACTAGAGCTCCTACTTCTCCTGAGGAGCAAGCCACTACCATAACTTCAACTATCAGTCCTGAGGTTCCTCATGCTCAGACTGATGAGCTCACAAACCTGACTTAGCTGGATACTTCTGAACATGTTCAGGATATCCATATGGAAGAGGCTCTCACTTCAGCAAGTGATTACATCATTAAGACCACAACCATAGCAACTCAGCCCATTGACACTTCAACTAAAGTTGTCATTGAGTAGAGGAAAACCAACAACCAAAAACTTCATGTTAGTAGAAAGAGAGAAGACTTTGGTCCAATTCTCTAACCCCCCATGATTCTTCTAATGAAGATAAGGGGAGTCTGAGACTAAAGGTGCAAAAAGTGTCAAAAACATGCACCTATTAGTCTCCAAGGTTAGTCATCTTAAACCTTAGGTGACTACCATGCAAAATAGGGTCAATGATCAGCAACTTGAGATATCTTATCTTAAGAAAAAACAAGCTAGGAGACCTTTAAGAAGAGCTCAACAAAGAACACAAGAACCTATGAATGTGGTTGATCTAACCTCTAGCTCACCTATGCAAGTGTGTGATGCTACCAAAAAGGGGGAGAAAGTCATCACAGACACAAAACCTGCAAGTTCTTCACAGAGCATGAACACTGAGGACTCACCATCTTCACTTGCAATTATCCATACCTAGCAACTTCCTCAAGTTCACATTGATGTGGACTCAATAGACTCCTACATTTAGAGTATTTTGAGGAAGGTATACCAAGGGCAGTATCATCTCCTCCTTAAGGAACTTCCAACTACATCATAGGGTTGATGTATGATGCAAACAAAAGAGCCCTTATTCTTCAAAGAGTTCAAGGGTAGCAAGAAGTCTTCAATTTTCAGATCTTTAACTATTATGAAGGTCTTGACCTGATCAACAGACCACTTATCAATCAAAGCCAATCTAAACAAGCTAACAGGCTAGCACAAAGGATTCAGGACAGATTTACTGAAGAGTTCAGCCTTATAAGGAGACAAAGGCAATTAGGTAATAATATTGGTCAACTGGATGTTAAGGCAAACCCTAAGATTAGTTTCGAAGGGGAAACCCTGACTGAAGGCCCAGTAGTAGAGCCCTGTCACACCTACAACTACTTCAGCTATTCATTCCCTTAGTGAAGCACCTACTGGTGAAGGTGCATCACAACCTCTCTCTAGCCAGAGCTTGGAGGCTACACCAAGCAATGAAGACCAAAGCTCTCTCCCTCCTGAGTCATAAAGGTCTTTGAGTGACAAAGGAAAAAAGGAAAATGACTTCTACGGAGATTAAGGAGGCGGAGAGAGAGAGGAAGAGGAAGCTAAGGGGAGAAAGATCCTTTAGGTCTATAGGATTCATCGAAGCTGCAATCAGGGCTGCTCATAGACCAAACTCTTAAGATGATGAGTTGAGGACAGTCAGGATTACTTATCTGCAAACCAGGAACTATGACATTGATAAGATTATATCTCTCCCCTTAGAAGAACTTAATGAACTAGCTGACATGGAATTGTTAAAAGAGAGGAAGGAAGCAGAGGATGCAAAGTTACTTCTTCAAATCAAGAGGAGAAGAGACAGAAGAAATTATACAAGCATGTTCCCATTCTCTTCCCAGTTCAAGAAAGTCCTGCACAAGAGGCTATGGCTCCATAAGAACCCCAAGTACACAAAGAGACTGATAGGATCAATATGATCAACTAATTGAGTGCCACAGGACAATACCAGGCATCTGCACTTCTTCCCTTGTCCTTTAAGTACATAGAGATTGAGTATCTTAAACAGCTTGAGCTTGAAGTACTCTAAGAACATAAGGCAACAAAGAGAAAATTAAGAGAAGATGATGCAAGGTCAAGGGCCATCATTCAAAAGAGCATGAAGAAGTGTGCTAAAAAACAGAGAATGATGAGCATCTTGAAGCTGTATGTATTCTCCAGAAGGAGACTTGGTCCTATCTCTCTATCTACTATGGATGAGCACATTAGGGTGATCAAGTAGAAGATCAAAAGAGAACTTGTTGACTTACACTCCCCACTAAGTCAGGTCCCTCAAGAAGTGGAGGTTAAGGTTGAACCATTTGAGACAATTCAACCATGTAAGGCCCCGTTCCCGGGCACCTCATAGTTGGTCAATCACAGCAGTTAAAAACACTACCCACTATAATTATACAAACATAAGCAGCAGAAATAATTTATCAAAAACCATTCATTTCATTTAAAACACTGTTGTTAAGCAATACATCATCATTTAACTGTGTGCAAAAGATTTGTTCTACTGCATTACCAAACAACATCAACGTAGAATACGAATGGATGTCAGTCATTCCCTGCCGAGTAGCTTCACCCTCGTGCTATCCTCAGCAATAATTACCTGCCAACTGAAAATGTATAAAAGTTAGCGTTTCTGAGTGAGTTCTAGTTTTAAATTAATAAAATACTTTCTATATGTTGTATATGAAAATACTCTTTTCTGTAAAATACAACTCTGTACTGTATATGCGAGCACGCATTAACTATATGAACAATTACAGTTCGTTCTTTTTACTGTATGCCTTGTCTGTTCTGTAAACTTTTATCTTTATCTTTCACTTTCTGTATGGACCAATGAGCAATACCCCAACTATATGTGCGATGGAAAACGGGTGATGGGCCATCTATATCCCTCGAAAGGGTCAACTATAACCCTCGAAAGGGTCAACTGTATCCCTCGAAAAGGTCAACTATATCCCTTGAAAGGGTCAACTATATCCCTCGAAAGGGTTCTGTGTACTGTGTACAAGGCCGACCCAATCACCCAGGACACGCTACAAAGGTCCTGCCAACCTCAATTGATTGGCCCTGTGTGCATAATAGGGAAGCTAACCCGCAGCACAGTTGAGCTAACGACAACATGGTCGTGTACCTCCTGTAAGCTTGCAAGACTTGTTAACATTTTCATTAATGTTCCTCTTCTTTTCTTTATTGCTTTTTCTCTTTATTGTTACGATATAGTTTACGTTACGATGATAAACATACCACGTAAAGTCACATATTACAAGTAATAATAATATTAGCAATAATAATAATAAGGAACAATCATAACCATGCATGAAACATCATCATAAATAAGCCTCAGTCAACTCTCGGTCAAACCCTAAAAGCACAGACTCCCAGAAAATTCTGTAAAAATTTCTAAATGCTTAGGCGCTTTGACACTATTAGAGCGCATGAGCGCTGTTTGGGCATTTCATTAATATATAGGCACATCAGCCAACACTTATCATTTTATCACTTAGGCGCATGAACTATTCAGGCGCATGGGCACTATTCGGGCGTATGAACACTTAGGCGCATGAGCCACTTGGGCGCATGGGCACTATTGGGGCGCATGACCCTACACTTAGTCGTTCGGCTAACATTTCCAGACGCATGGACCACTGTTCAGGTGCATGGGATATGCTTAAACATTTCTAAGGCAATCTTAGGTGTATGGGCTACTGTTCAGGCGCATGGATTACACTTAAATCTTTCTAAGGCATTTTCAGGCGCATAAGCCTTATCTAGGCGCATGGACCTCCTGTGTAACATGTTCCCAGTATGTTTTCAAATCCAATCATCGAACTCATCTGTTCTAAGCTTAACATGGCTATTCTAAAAGGAATAACCTATAAGCATTCAAGAATTAACATCCAACATGCAAAATACATACGGGTTTACATACATAAGCTTTGAAAAATCGTTTTAATACATTTTCAGCTCCAAAGAAAGATTAAAACAAGTAAAAACCAGGGTCTAGAACTCACCTGATGCAACTTGGGTGTTCCTTCCTTTCTAACCCGCTTGCAATGAGTTCAAACACCTAAAATCAACACCAAACACAAACACCCGAGCACATACACAAACACATAAGCACATATGCATATAACCGGGATAAAACCCGTCATAAACACTTAAAGCCACAAATTCCTACCTTGAATTCATTCACTTCTTCTTCTTCTTCTTCAAACCGAGAGTTTCTGCTCTCCTCTTGTCTTTCCCTCTCTAAAGTCCGAATGAGAGTGATGTGAAAAGAGGGTGGGCGGCCATGCCCACCTTTACACCAACTTTTCAAAGATTTTTGTCCTTTTAACACTTTTAGTCCTTCCACTTGGACATTATTGCTTTCCTTTCATTATTCTTCATGTCTTGTCTTTTTCAAAATAACGGATGTTACAAAACTAGACCTCCTACGAAGCCTCAGCAAGCGTCATCTTCGGCTCCACAGTCGGGTCAAACTCCTTCTCCTTCTGAACTTGTGAGGGAGGAACACCCAACTGAGCAAGACAAGACTAATCAACAAGGTGATGTAGACTAGTCTTCTCAGTTAAAGCCTTCAAAGAGGAGGAAGAGGATGGCTTCTAGACCAAAGACAAAGAAGAAGAAGAAGTCAAAACCATACACCTCTATACCTCAGGGATAGTTAGATCAACCTGAGGAAGTGCATGAAAAGGCAGCCCAAACAACTCCAATCCAAGTGGCTCCTCTTGCTATAGAGAGACCCATCTTATCCTAGACCTTCACAACTAATCCAAAATATTGCATGTGATTAGAGATCAAGGTGGTGAGAATGTCTACACATGGCAAGACTTATTCAATCTACCTCTGCATGATCTCTTTGACATGAGAAGATACCATGAAAGTCTGAGTGATCCTGACCATCTAATGAAGAAGGGCCATGTTATCATCATGATGAGGACTGTCAACTGATGAAGGACTTCAAATGTTTTGGTAGCATCAGCCTAGGGAGAGTTTGTAAGAATTCCAACAAATCTGATGTAGTCAAAACATTCACAGCATCCAAAGTCTCTCTGTATGCATGCACTAAGTTAATAAAGTATAAATGCTTCGAAAGTTTTACACCTCACACCAGAAATACTCTAAGTGTAAACTCTTCCGAAGCCAATACCAATATATTCTGAAGCCAAATATGAAGTCTTCCGAAGCTGCAAAGAAAAAGTCTCCTGAAGCTAATTTATGAAGACAGATTTCTTCCAAGGACTTTTATGTACATGCTATTTTCTCATGTACTTTTCCATAAAGCTGGACCATCTTTCCGCTGCAACTTTGTTTGAGTCACCAACTTTCACAAATTAGTGAAAAGGTATATGCTTTTGGAAAACTGTACATTGAGGTCTTGAGTCTGAGCTTTCTACTTTATGCACTTTATCCTTTTTGTAATATATTATGATGTGAGCAATGGCATGTCATAGTCACAAGTCAAAAGGCATCTGTCTTTTGACTCTACATTTGATTTTCTTGTCTAGTCTTATGTCCAGCTGGTCTTCAAAGTATGGTCGGTTGTAGGATGTAGTATAAGTATCTAAAGTATTTATAACTTTCTGATATGCATTCTAACACTTTGTAATAGAACTTGCGAAGCAATATACTACATTCTTGAAAACCAAATACTTGTGTTGCTATCTTGTTCTATCTCTCTTTTACTTGTGTTCTTAGCATCTCTTATAGTAGTTAACCAGTTCTCTATTAGATCTTTTAAGTGTTCTAAAGAACTCTCCTCAATTGTGTTGTTGTGTTGTAAAGTGCTTCACCCCTTCTAACGGTTCTGCAAACGCACACTTTGAACTAGAAACACCTAAGGGA
Source organism: Flaveria trinervia (assembly GCA_025506515.1). Taxonomy (NCBI): domain Eukaryota; kingdom Viridiplantae; phylum Streptophyta; class Magnoliopsida; order Asterales; family Asteraceae; genus Flaveria; species Flaveria trinervia. The sequence goes on from CM046445.1 coordinate 20,241,209, forward strand.
ATGCCTTAGAAGAATACTGAAATGCCCAAATGTAGATGCGTCTGAACAGTGGTGAAACACCTAAACAGTTATGGAGCATCCAAATAGTTATCAAACACCCAAATACTTAGTCAAAATTTATGGAATTTCAACTTAAAGCATCCAAACAGTCTTCAAATGCCTAGGTCGTGACGAATGTTTGTGTCTAGGACAATATTGCACCTGTTTGACCTCAAGTCTCACAGGTGGGGCTCATTACATCCAGTAGTACTACCCAAGATTTTTGACTAGTTACCTTTATTAACTATCTAAAAGTGTGAGGACTTTCAAGGTATTAAGCACTATGTTAAAACATACACAACTTATAATAATAAAATAGCATTTAAGTACAAGCATGCTATCTCCCCCAGAAGAAAGTTTATAAAATAGAGGGACATGAACTCACCTGGTGTGTAAAGATAATGAATAAAGAGACCAGTGATAGGTGCAAAGACACCCCTTCAAAAGTTACCTGGAAAACACAAGTACAAAAGTACGTGTACACAGAAAAACTTAATAATCCTAGGTTAACCTAGTTGACTCGTTTGACCCATTGGTGACATATTAGTTGAAATATAGTTTATATGACAACTTAACATACAAGAGTATCTTTCAAATTATCCATGTGTATCACATTATCAACCTAAGTTCTGCCTAGGTCATCATACCATATTTGATCATCATACACTCATGCAAATCTCAAACAACCAACATGCTTAACACAAATATAAATACATCACAACAAATAATTCATACATGAAGTCTAATCATGCACTCCCACGACTTCACATCCTATACCCTACCAATCCTACTAAGTAGAGGCTTCAGATTCGCACGCGTGTATGACAATCATAATTTAATTCATTCACTTAGTTCATTCCAACCAACATTCATAATGACAATCAATCCAATGCCAAACATGATCTCCTAATAAATAACCATAATTCATCATCATGTATGATCACCATAACTATACTCCTTACATGATCAACCAAGCATCCATAAAACTCAATTAACACATTTTATCACATCAAAAATTATCAACAATCATTCTAAGATGATCTTAACATCACAAGCATACCCAAATCATCACATCCAATGTTCTACAAAAATAAAGTTTCCCTTTTGGGAAAGTAACACCAAAAGTGATCTAGCACCCAATTCAATCATAATTTCATCTATTTTATACTTAATTAAGTTCACAACATTCATTCTAACATAGTAATCATCACCAAATTATCCAAATTCCCAAACATCATTCACAAAGGTTTCTACTTTTAGTAAGTCATGATCAACACCTTAACTTCATGGATTTTCTTGCATAATTCAATTAAAATAACATCCAAGCATTGTATCTAACATCATAACATCATCAAAGCATGAATTTCAAGAACAAAAAGTTTCATCTTAAGACAATGTATGAACTAGATGATCAATCCATAGATTTCTTACATAATCAACATAATCTAGCATTCATACAACTTAACTAACATTATATCAACATCTAACAATCATCAATTTCATATTTTCAACATAATCTAGCATTCAAATCTAGGGTTCATCAAGATCAAAACTATGAAAAAACCAACCAAAATTAACCTTTAGGTGTGTTTAGATGATTATTAGCACTTGTATTCAACTTTTACAACTTGAAACTCAATGAAAACCGAAACTTAGTATATGTGTTTGATCAATTTCGAATGAAGGGAGGGATTTGGAGATGGTTGAGGCCGAATGAGGGTGATGGGGGCTAGGGTTGGGTTAATTTTGGTAATATTTGGTTTTAGAATAATTACAAAGTAACCCTTTTAATTTATTTTATAAAACTAATCCTTTTTAACACTTTATAAATAATTTCAGCTATAATTTATAACCATTATTAACCAATAATAATCATAAACATTTACCACAAGTTACATAACATATGAAAGATGTATATAATACGTTGTCATGTTGTCGCGTAAAATTTACAAAGTAAAAATATTTAAACTTCTATAAATTCATGAATCACATACTCACAACTAATAATCAATATTATTAACTAGATTATTATTGTTTATCATAAATTATTATTATTGAGTCACCAACATTCAATGGCAACTAGTGTGTGCTCACGACATGTGTATGCAAAACCTAACGGAACTAATGGAGTTTGGTAACGGAAAATTACCGGATGTCATAGTTTTATAAAAATTCAGATCTGAATGTGTGAAATCACTCAATTGTAATTCAATTCATGTTTCTAATGATGAAACACAACTTAAATCCACAATTAATTGATCAATTGCTACCAAACACATATTTAAGTGATTCACAAGTTTTTAAGCTCCAAATCACTAAACCGAAGGCTCTGATACCATTTAATAGGTTTAAATGGATCGATCTGTATTGATGTTATGATGTAATTAACACTTATATGAACAAAGTAATCAATAAATACAAATATATCAAAATTCATAGAAGTTTCATTGATAGTTTGCAAACGGATACAATGTACGATTGAGAGAGTTCTAAAAGTATTTTTTAAAGTCTATCTGCACAAAAATATATAATATCCTATTTATACTAAACAAAGAAACTAAGGAACATATATTTACAAATAAGTCCATAACTATGACAAAAACAAAATACAAAGATTAAATGCTAAACTTTAAGAGCTTCAACAGTTGCAAGCATATATTAAAAACTTTTACAGTATACATTAACGCTTTTTGTTTTACATTTTAAGGTATATAATATGATATGAACTATATCTTTATGTACTCTCACTCATGGTATAGAAAATATAACTATCCTTTGAGCAACCACACCTAGAGTTCTTCTCGGTTTGTATCGGACAAGACTAGAAAACCACATTCAACTAATTGTTTGTCTTGTTCTTACTACAAGATATCAACCCACCCCGCATCATATAATATTATTCTAAACTAATATTTTTAAAACTGAACCAAACAATAAATCAATCACTTTGGAGGTTTATTCGTTGGAGCGGTCGAATCGATCGGACCGGTTGGATTAGTTGAACCGGATTTAAAAATCGGATGAAATCATATATAAATATAATTAATATTATTTATATATATCTAATTCAGAAACAATATATGAAAAATTATATATGCTTTAGGGTAAATTTACTCTTTTAATACCATATAAACAGATAAATAATTAAAAATATACCATAAAATATTAAATTAATTAAAAAATAAATTTTAGAAGAAAAGAATAAAAAAAAGGTTTTAAAATCCAGTCCGACCACGAGGTCCGTTTCGACATGTTCATCGGACAATAACCAGTCGATTCAGATAAAAATGAACCAAATACAAGCGACCAGACCAGTTCTGTGACCGGGTACTCGTCTAATCGATATGAACGAACGATCCTCTCCGGTTCTAAAAATACAACTTTAAAAACATTGAAAAATTCAACATTATCTATTTAATGCAAAATTAATAGTTTGACTTTTAGTGACTATTAAATAATGCTATTTAGTTTTGGGTTTGGTTAAACAGACACCCCAATATTTTAAATCAACACCCCAAAATTTCTATACGTGTCGTATAGCCCCATACGCGTCGTATAGAGGAGGGTCGTATAGGACTATATGTGTCGTATAGGGCTATATGTGTCGTATAGGGCTATATGCGTCGTGAAGCCCTTTGATAGCTCCCTGAATTTTCCTCGTAGTCAGTATCGAAATTCGCTATACGCGTCGTATAGCCCTATATGTGTCGTATAGGGGGGTCGTATAGGGCTATATGGGGCATATAACTCTCTGATAGCCCCCTGAATTTTCCTCGGTTTTAGTGTATTCGACCCTATACGCCGCGTATAGATCCATACGCGGCGTATAGGATGTGTCGCTTTATATAAGTGGGTGTTTATATATTAGGACCCTTAGTTTTTCAGACGTGAAATTTTTGTAGATAAAGTGAAAGAAAATTATAATTTCATTGAATCATTGATGTGAACATTGAAATGATATTTTTTGTAGTATTCTATATTTCTAATTCTGACTATTAAGGAAGAAAGAATTATAGACAAACAATTTAATTAGTGTACGCCGTAAGTTTGTATAACGACCCAAGCACAAAGTCTAGGGGTGAGCAAAAAACCGATTAACCGAATCTTAACCAAATTAACCGATGAAACCGAACCGAAATAACGAACCGTGACATTAACCGACGGTGCGGTTGATGATTTTTCATTAACCGAATACATACTATAATGTAATTGTAGATGGAAACACCAATAATTGATATTGATGAAGAAAACACTACTGAACCGGTTGGTAATGTCAATGAGCAAAATATGGAGCAAGAGAAGAAGGATGGTGGTAGATTAAGGTCTTTTATGTGGGATCATTTTACTATTGATAAGGATACCAAGAAGGCAAGATGTCCATATTGTAAGCTCTTGATAGCAGCCAGTTCTAGAAAGAATGGTACGAGTGCTTTGTCGTATCATTTGAGAAGTGCAAGCCAGAGTTCACCCCTTTATAAACAAGTAGACAAAATCAAACACTCCACTCTAAGTTTTAAGCCTCAAACTTTAGGATAAGGTGGTTCAAGCTTGACATCTCACACATTTAGTTAAGAAACTGTAGAAAATCCCTTGCTAGAATGTGTATAAAAGACAATCGACCTTTTAGTATAGTTGATGATGAGGGGTTTAGAGAATTTGTGTGGGAATTGAATCCAATGTTCAAGCTTCCATCTAGATGGACGGTTGCTAGGGATTGTTTGTCAATATATGATGAAGAGAGAAAGAAATTAAAAAGGATTTTAGAAGATCAAACTGTGTCACTGTCACACCCCCGCTAAGAGCGGAAACACGGGGGCGTAACGAGACGGGATCGTCATAACACATGGTGAGCGATAGAGATGCAATATAATAAATGATAACAAGTGTGTCATGACGACACCCGAAAACAAGGGGACTTGTGTCGTCTATAGTCAATGTTCACGACAACAAGCCATAAGCATACGCAACCAAATGATCACACAAATACGGATATTAACATTGTAATGTATTTTTTCCACAACCCGGGAACAAGTAACAAAAGAGTAATTGTTGATTTAAAACAAACTACATCAAGAGTTTTCAAAATGACAAGTTTAGCCCGAAAATGCATCCTAGGGTCTCCACTAAGGCAGCACACCTAGATCTTCAGCTAGCATGATCACCTGAAAAGATATGCTCAAAATGGTCAATAAAATTGTTGGTGAGCTCGCAATTTTAAATGTAGATAAGTATTGATGTTGTATAAAGTTGTTGCAGAATACTGTGCATACAGTTATAAGTAAGCAAAATCACATGACAAGAGCTTTACAACCAAACCTAACGACGTACACAAAGAATCTTGTCAGAATATATTACCCCAAGGCCCGTTCCTGGCATCTGTTGGTACTAACTAGTATACCAACACGAGGGTGGGGGTGTCAACCTAAGTAGTACTACCAATACCTATCCGTCGGTTCCCACACTGGAAATAAATGGTTGTAAGAAAGAACCACAAAGCAGACTCAAGCATGTATCAGATAAGTACTCACAGAACAGTAGCATGTTGATTCCAAGTATGTAAATGTTGTAGAGCATGAAAACTAGGTGAGCATACTTTTCCCCCAAGTTTGTAAACGATTGAAAAGTTGTATAAGCATGAAAAAGGGGCCACGAAACTCACTGGTTAAGTGGTAAGTATGGATGATCAAGGTTCCCAACAGTTGTATGCAATGAATAGTGAAACACCTATTGACAGTTATTGTTTAGCATAAATGATATGTATAAAGAAAGTAGTAATGTTTGGTCAGTTCGGGTGGTATCGGTTCGGTCGTGGGTAACACACACAATCAGACACACGTATCAGATCTTATGTAGATCCAAGTATTAAGAGTAGTCGTCATTGCTAATGTCATCCATATAAAGATCCCATTGTTATAAAAGACAGTACTTGTTAAATATTTGTAGTCCCAAATGGGGTTTTGACAATTGTAAAATGTTAGGTTGATTTAAATTGAACTGGTATGTGCATGTTGATAACGTTGACTTTAATCTTTGTGGTCAAGCAATGATACTTTTACTAATGTTACCTTATCATCACAAGACATTCAAGAAGGGAATTCACACATACACGCATCATCAGTCACACAACAGGACCAGACGCTCGACTCAACACTCCATTCGTACGAATCAACCTTCAATCGTACAAATCAGCTTCATTGGCATGATTGAACCTTCATTCGCACGACTAGCATTCAGTCGTACCACCAACACCCAATTACACAACTTAACCTCCATTCGCACGAATCAACCTTCATTCTTACGAATCAGCTTCATTCGTACGACTGGACCTTCATTCGTACGATTGGCCTTCAGTCGTGCGATACACGCCCAGTCGCATGCATTCATTCGGTCGTAGGACTCAATCGCACACCATATTCATCCGTATTGACTCAATCGCACACAAAACCCATCCGCATTGACTCTATCGCACACAAGACTCATCCGCATTGACTCTATCGCACACAAGACTTGATCGCACGGCTCCGTCGCATGACATTCCCAATTGCACGACTCAGTCGCCCGAATGACCCAGTCGCATGACTCAGTCGCATGACTTAGTCGCACGGCTCAATCGCATGACAGACCTTGTCGCCTGAACTGTAGGTTCACGACTGCTGAAGTGCAGAGCAGCCTTCGGCTGCCCTTAGCACGGGTTTAACACAACAAGGACTTCCAGAATCCCACAACAAACACACACAAACAAGAAGCACACTCAGAACGACACCACACACACCCACACAACCTCTTGTGTTCGAGTTGTCCCGAACACCAGAACCCTAGAAATGGACAGCAGTAAAACAAGCAAGAAATGGACAACCAAGGTCGTCTACCTGCAAGGATGGAGTAGGCTAGGTTGTAGACGAAGCCTAGACGAAGAAAACGAGACCAAATGGAGCGTTTTGGTGAAAAAGTGAAGAAGATAGGTGATGAAGAAGAAAATGAAGGAGAAGTGAAGAAGATGAAGAAAATGGCTGGGAATGGGGTTTTTATACCCATCCCAAGTTTGCAAAATGTCAATTTTAGTCCCTGCACTTAGCCCCCGAGTTTCCAAAGTTTGTTTCGGTTGAAAACTACTTTAAAAATGCTCATTATTTTAATGTTAAAAGTGTGTTTAATGGTGATTAATAACTTAAAATGGGTTTATTAATGACATTGGTTCTAATTAAAAATGATGTATTTGGTGATAATGGTGATGAAATTTATAAAAGTTTTAGGCTTAGCACCCGTTCACGAAGGAAGTACAGGCACAAGGGTAATAAAGCAAACATGATTTCTATAACAGGAGTTCATGAAGAAGAGGAAGAATAATTAAGAAAGAATAGATGGTTAATTACGTTGTTTGACGGACCTTAAGGTGACGGATGTCACAATATCCCCAAGTTGAGAGAATTTCGTCCGAAATTCAGCTGGAGTTAGGTCCAAGAGTGTCATCCTCGAATAGGTGAGGATATTTACGTTTCATCTGATCTTCCCGTTCCCATTTAAACTCTGGCCCTCGCTTTGAGATCCACCTCACACGAACAATTGGTATTCTACTGCGCTTCAATTGTTTGACCTCTCGATCCATGATCTCAATGCCTCAATAAAATGAAGCTTTTCGTCGATTTTGATATCCTCAATTGGTACGTGAAGTGATTCGTCAGCCAAACACTTCTTGAGGTTCGACACATGGAAAGTATCATGCACACCGTTGAGTTCTTGTGGTAACCTTAATTGGTAAGACACTGGACCAATTCTTTCTGTAATCTCGAATGGTCCAACGTATCTTGGGGCTAACTTCCCTTTGTTTCCAAACCAAACTATTCCTTTCCAAGGAGAGACTTTGAGTAACACTTGATCCCCAACGTTGAATTCTAGAGGCTTCCGATGGTTGTCGGCATAACTCTTTTGGCGATCTCTAGCGGCTTTTAGTCTATCTTTGATTTGGAAGATCTTGTCGGTTGTTTCCTGAATGATCTCTGGGCCTGTCAACTGACATTCACCAATCTCGGCCCAAGAAACGGGTGATCTACACTTCCTTCCGTACAATGCTTCGAACGGAGCACACCCAATGCTGGTATGGTAGCTGTTATTGTAAGAGAACTCAATCAACGACAAATGAGTGTCCCAACTAGCACCAAAGTCGATTACACACGCTCTCAGCATGTCTTCTAGCATTTGTATAGTTCGTTCACTTTGACCATCTGTCTGAGGGTGATAGGCGGTACTCATGTCTAATCGAGTGCCCATCGCTTTTTGTAGTGTCTGCCAAAATCATGAAGTAAATCGGCTGTCACGGTTGGATATGATTGACACCGGCACTCCGTGTCTTGTCACGGCCTCTTTTATGTACAATCTCACCAACTTGTCCATTTTGTAGTCTTCTCGGATTGGCAAGAAATGTGCTGATTTCGTCATTCGATCCACTACGACCCATATCGAGTCATACCCGTTGCTCGCTCGAGGGAGTTTGGTAATGAAATCCATGGCTATGTTCTCCCATTTCCATTTGGGAATCTCAGGTTGCTGTAATAGTCTCGATGGTTTCTGATGTTCAGCCTTAACTTTCGAGCATGCCAAGCATCTGCTGACGTACATGGCAATGTCTTTCTTCATGCCTGGCAACCGGTACAGATCTTTGAGATCGTGGTACATTTTGTCCGCACCAGGATGAATAGAATATCGCGTCTTGTATGCTTCATCCATGACCAAGGTACGTACACCTCCCCATTTGGGTACCCATATACGGTCCACGAAGTACTGTACACCATCGTCCTTGCACATCAGTTGTTTATCCAACCCTCGAAATTCTTCTCCCGCAAGGTTTTCTTCTTTCAACGCCTCATTTTGTGCAATTTGGATCTGATCTTTCAAATTCATTTGAATGGTCAATCCCAAAGCTCGAGCACGTAGTGGTTTCACGCGTTCTTTGCGGCTTAGAGCAACAGCCACCACGTTAGCCTTCCCCAGATGATACCAGATTTCACAATCGTAGGCACTAAGAAGCTCTACCCAGCGTCGCTGTCGCATATTGAGTTCCTTCTGATCCAGGATATGTTGAAGGCTTTTATGATCTATGTAGATGATGCATTTGGTTCCATACAGGTAATGCCTCCATATTTTGAGTGCGAATACTACAGCGCCCAACTCAAGATCATGAGTTGTGTAGTTCTTTTTGTGCATCTTAAGTTGTCACGAAGCGTAGGCAATCACTTATCCTTCTGCATTAGTACACATCCCAACCCTTGATGCGAAGCATCACAGTATACCATACAATCATCAGTTCTATCTGGGAGGGACAATATCTGTGCATTACACAGCTTATCTTTCAGCGTTTGGAACACTTGTTCTTGTGCATGTCCCCAATCAAACTTCTTTTCTTTCTGAGTCAACAATGTCAACGGTTGAGCGATCTTTGAAAAGTTCGCGATGATACGACGATAGTATCTGGCCAATCCTAAGAATTGCCATATCTCTGAAGGTGTCTGGGGCGCATCCCATTTCTTCACCGCTTCAATCTTTCCGGGATCTACATGAATCCCGTCCTTGTTAACCACATGACCCAAAAACTTCACTTCTCGCAGCCAGAATTCACACTTTGAGAACTTGGCAAACAGTTTCTCTTCCCGTAACAGTTCTAGTATTGCCCGAAGGTGTTCTTCATGATCCTCTTTCGATCGGGAGTAGATAAGTATGTCGTCTATGAATACGATCACAAACTTATCCAAGTAAGGTTTACACACCCGATTCATTATGTCCACAAACACAGCTGGTGCATTAGTCAATCCGAATGGCATGACCAAGAACTCATAGTCCCCATAACAAGTTCTAAATGTTGTCTTCGGTATGTCCTCCACGAAAACCCTTAGTTGATGGTATCCAGAACGAAGGTCAATCTTCGAGAAATACAAAATCAAACAGGACGTCGATCCTGGGGAGAGGATACCGATTCTTCATAGTTAACTTGTTCAACTCACGGTAGTCGATGCACATATGGAACAACCATCCTTCTTTTTTACAAACAACACCGGTGCTCCCCAAGGCAAGTGACTTGGCCGAATAAAACCCTTCTCCAGTAGTTCCTGTAACTGGCTAGATAACTCTTGCATTTCAGATGGTGCTAACCGATACGGTGTCTTTGCTACCAGCGTAGCTCCAGGAACCAACTCAATACGGAATTCCACCTGCCGTGGAGGAGGCAAACCAGACAAGTCATCCGGAAATACATCTGGGTAATCCTGCACTACAGGGATATCTACCAATTTTTGTTCCTCTTCTTTCTTTTCCACCACATGAGCCAGAAAAGCGTAGCACTATTTTTGTAAACTCCTGCGTGCTTTCATGCAGGAAATAAGCTTTAAGTTTCTTCCCGATCGTTCTCCTTGAATTCTGAGTACTCCTCCATCTGACATAGGGATGCGTACCACTTTGTCCCGACAGACAATCTCGGCTCCGTGTTTCGACAACCAATCCATTCCCACAATCACGTCAAAACTTCCTAACTCAAAGGGTATCAAGCCTATATCGAATTCATGGTTCTCCAATATTATCGAGCACTTTCTAATAATCTCACCTGCCCGAACAACCCTACCATCGGCCATTTTTATAGAGTAGCTAGTTTCTAGCCTACTAGGACTCAAATCAAGTAATTGCACAAATTCAGAAGATATAAAGCTATTGTTGGCTCTAGTGTCAAATAGTACATATGCAAAGTGATTATTGAGTAAGTGCGTACCCGTGACAACATTTGGGTCCTAACGGGCATCATTGACTCCAATGACAAAAGCGCGTCCCCGAGCCGTATTCCCTTGGTTTGTCGGGCCTTGATTTCCAGCTATAGCCATCGTCTGATGCTGGTTGTTCTCTTGTTGGCCCGGTTCCCGATTCAATTTGGGGCACATGTTCCTGTAGTGATCAGGGCTTCCATACTCGTAACAGCCCCTGGCATTCCCGGCGGGGTTAACCGCGTTGACTGGTGCGACCATATTCGGCGTTGTTCTGCAGTATCTTGCTAAATGCCCCGGGCGTCTAAAGTTCGCGCACACCCGGCACGGCATAGCTGGGGGATGATGAAAGTTGCACCTATCGCATTTGGGGTGCGGACCCACATACTCTCGTCTGCCCTGGGTCACGGCCACAAAATTTTTGGTTGTCTTGGCCCTTTTCTCGAATTTCCCGGCACTCGATCGGCTCGTTTCCCCAACATCTTTCCTTTTCTCTGCTCCCCTGCCCAATACCCCTGTTCTCACCATCTCATCAGTTAGAGCGCCAGCCTTCAGAATTGCGCTCTGGATAGTAGGAGGAGCAGCTGTAGTTACCATTGCCCGGATTTGAGGCCCAAGTCCCCAAATATACCTCTCTATCCTTTTTGATTCCGGGGTGACCAAATGCGGAACCAATCTTGGTAGCTCATGAAAACGATCGGTGTAGGCCGCGTGCCCAGCCCCCACCATAGCATGATTCCAGAACTCATGCTCGAGGTTTTGCATCTCGTTGAGAGGACAGTACTCCTCGGTGATTAGGGCTTTGAACTCATCCCACGACATTTGCATCGCCTATTCTCTTCCCCTATCTTGTATCTAAGTGTTCCACCAAGTTAGTGGCTTGCCCTGCAGTGAGCACGTGGCATACTTGATCCTTTGGCTGTCGAGGCATTCGTTGATGTCAATCACTGCCTCCATCTTTTCAAGCCATCTAGTCAGGGCTATGGCTCCACCTTTGCCATCAAACTCTCTCGGTCTACAAGCCACAAATTCCTTGTATGAACATCCCCGTCTAGCATTCACAACCCCGGTCTCATTAGTGATCCCAGTTTCATTACCGGTTGTACCACCATTCCCGGTCTCCTGATTGCTTTCATTCCCCGTCGGGTTCCCATTATCCTTGTTATCATTGCATCCATCTCCGTGGGGGTGGTGATTCTGAAGAGCATCGCTCACTTGGGCCACGATAGTCAGAATCAGTGCGGCCAGCTGTTGGGCAATTAAGGCTGCCATATCAGAGTTTCTTGTACCCTGATTGTCGTTGGTAGGACCATCGCTTGTCCTTGGTGCTCTACCTCTGCCCCTCGGGGCTTCACTTCCGCCACTGTTGCTACGGGTAACTCTTCGAGGCGGCATGTTCTAATCACAAGAATAGTAAATGCATAAGTTTTAACCATTGCAAGGCACATTATCCATGTCACATTAAGGTCTAACATTCTGGGTTAATACCATACTTATGGTTGTCACACATCGCATACAAATCGTGTAATTCTCACACCATGTATAGGTAATGTCCAAACAGTAGTCCATCATAATAATGGCATATCCATGCATGAAATCAAGTTTAGTCTAGCGGAGGTTGCCTATTTCCTCCTCTCTCGAGGTCTCAGACATAACCTCCTTGGGGTAAATCCCAGTGTCTAAGGTCAAGCGCAATAGCATGATCTTTGAAGATCTCTTCGGGTTCAACACCCGGATTGATAAAACAACTCGGTGCACAGAGGGAAACGGAAGATCCGATAGAAGCATCCCATAAAAAGTGAGCACAAGGGCTCCCTCACAGGGTGAAAAGATCACGAAACAGATAGATAAACGAACAAGTAATGAGGAACACGTATGAGATATAAAATACACACAACCCTGGCATGAAAATCTACATGAAGGTTCCTAGGTTATAGTCTAGGTCAAGTGTATTGCGTAATTATCTATAACCAATGGCTCTGATACCAGTCTGTCACACCCCCACTAAGAGCGGAAACATGGGGGCGTAACGAGACAGGATCGTCATAACACATGGTGAGCGATAGAGATGCAATATAATAAATGATAACAAGCGTGCCATGACGACACCCGACAACAAGGGGACTTGTGTCGTGTATAGTCAATGTTCACGACAACATAGCCATAAGCATACGCAACCAAATGATCACACAAATACGGATATCAACATTGTAATGTATTTTTCCCATAACCCGGGAACAAGTAACAAAAGAGTAATTGTTGCTTTAAAACAGACTACATCAAGAGTTTTCAAAATGAAAAGTTTAGCCCGAAAATGCATCCTAGGGTCTCCACTAAGGCAGCACACCAAGATCTTCAGCTAGCATGATCACCTGAAAAGATATGCTCAAAATGATCAATAAAATTTTGGTGAGCTCGCAGGTTTAAATGTAAATAAGTATTGATGTTGTATAAAGTTGTTGCAGAATACCGTGCATACAGTTATAAGTAAGCAAAATCACATGACAAGAGCTTTACAACCAAACCTAACGACGTACACAAAGAATCTTGTCGGAATATATTTACCCAAGGCCCGTTCCTGCATCTGTTGGTACTAACTAGTATACCAACATGAGGGTGGGGGTGTCAACCCAAGTAGTACTAACAATACCTATCCGTCGGTTCCCACACTGGAATTAAATGGTTATAAGAAAGAACCATAAAGTAGACTCAAGCATGTATCAGATAAGTACTCACAGAACAGTAGCACGTTGATTCCAAGTATGTAAATTGTATGTATGTTGTACAGCATGAAAACTGGGTGAGCATACTTTTCCCCGAAGTTTGTAAACGATTGAAAAGTTGTATAAGCATGAAAAAGGGGCCACGAAACTCACTTGTTAAGTGGTAAGTATGGATGATCAAGGTTCCTAACAGTTGTATGCAATGAACAGTCAAACAGTTATTGACAGTTATTGTTTAGCATAAATGATATGTATAAAGCAAGTAGTAATGTTTGGTCAGTTCGGGTTGTATCGGTTCGGTCGTGGGTAACACACACAATTAGACACACATATCAGATCTTATGTAGATCCAAGTACTAAGAGTAGTCGTCATTGCTAATGTCATCCGTATAAAGATCCAAGTACTAAGAGTAGTAATGTTTGGTCGGTTTGGGTTGTATCGGTTCGGTCGTGGGTAACACACACAATCAGACACACGTATCAGATCTTATGTAGATCCAAGTACTAAGAGTAGTCGTCATTGCTAATGTCATCCGTATAAAGATCCCATTGTTATAAAATATAGTACTTGTTAAATATTTGTAGTCCCAAATGGGTTGTCGATAATTGTAAAATGTTAGGTTGATTTAAATTGAACTGGTATGTGCATGTTGATAGCATTAACTTTAATCTTTATGGTCAAGCAATGACACTTTTACTATGTTACCTTTTCATCACAAGACATTCAGGAAGGGAATTCACACATACACGCATCATCAGTCACACAACAAGACCAGACGCTTGACTCAATACTCCATTCGTACGAATCAACCTTCAATCGTACGAATCAACTTCATTGGTACGATTGAACCTTCATTCGCACGACTGGCATTCAGTCGCACCACACAACACCTAATCGCACAACTTAACTTCCATTCGCACAAATCAACCTTCATTCGTACGAATCAGCTTCATTTGTACGACTGGACCTTCATTCGTACGATTGGCCTTCAGTCGTGCGATACACGCACAGTCGCATGCATTCATTCGGTCGTAGGACTCAATCGCACACCACATTCATCCGCATTGACTCAATCGCACACAACGCTCATCCGCATTGACTCTATCGCACAAAAGACTCATCCGCATTGACTCTATCACACACAAGACTTGATCGCACGGCTCCGTCGCATGACATTCCCAGTCGCACGACTCAGTCGCCCGAATGACCCAGTCGCATGACTCAGTCGCACGACTCACCCAGTTGCACGGCTCACCCAGTTGCACGGCTCAATCGCATGACAGACCCAGTCACCTGACTGCACGTTCGCGACTGCTGAAGAGCAGAGCAGCATTCGGCTGCCCTGAGCACGGGTTTTACACAACAAGGACTTCCAGAATCACACAACAAACACACACAAACAAGAAGCACACTCAGAACGACACCACACACACCCACACGACCTCTTGTGTTCGAGTTGACCCGAACAGCCGAACCCTAGAAATGGACAGCAGTAAAACAAGCAAGAAATGGACAACCAAGGTCGTCTACTTGCAAGGATGGAGTAGGCTAGGTTGTAGACGAAGCCTAGACGAAGAAAACGAGACCGAATGGAGCGTTTTGGTGCAAAAGTGAAGAAGATAGGTGATGAAGAAGAAAATGAAGGAGAAGTGAAGAAGATGAAGAAAATGGCTAGGATTGGGGTTTTTATACCCATCCCAAGTTTGCAAAATGTCAATTTTAGTCCCTGCACTTAGCCCTCGAGTTTCCAAAGTTTGTTTCGGTTGAAAACGAGTTTAAAAGTGCTCGTTATTTTAATGTTAAAAGTGTGTTTAATGGTGATTAATAACTTAAAATGGGTTTATTAATGACATTGGTTCTAATTAAAAATGAGGTATTGGTGATAATGATGATGACATTTATAAAAGGTTTAGGATTAGCACCTGTTCACGAAGGAAGTACAGGCACAAGGGTAATAAAGCAAACATAATTTCTATAACAGGAGTTCATGAAGAAGAGGAAGAATAATTAAGAAAGAATAGATGGTTAATTATGTTGTTTGACGGACCTTAAGGTGACGGATGTCACAGTCACTTACTACCGACATGTGGACGTCTGTTCAGAATTTTAGTTATATGTGTCTTACAGCACACTGGGTTGATGATGATTGGGTTTTAAGAAAGAAGATTCTAAACTTTTGTCAAATTTCAAATCACAAGGGTGAGACAATTGGAAGGTTAGTTTATCGATGCTTACAAGTATGAGGAATTGATAGGATTTTTATAATAACCGTGGATAATGCTTCATCAAATGATGGAGCAATTAGATTTTTAAAAGTGATGCTTAAAGGTCCCCATTCGATCTTAGATTGCAAGTATATGCATTTAAGATGCAACACTCATATTGTCAATCTAATTGTCAAAGATGGTTTGCAAGAACAAGATGATTCCATATGTAGAATTCGAAATGCCGTAGGGTATTTATGATCATCTCCTGGTAGGTATCTAAGTTTTATAGAAAGTGTCAAGAAAGAAAATATAGATTGCAAAAGAAAACCATGTCTTGATATCGAAACACGATGGAATTCGACGTTTTTGATGTTGGAAACGACACTCAAGTTTTCGAAAGCATTTGATAGGTATTTTACCTTTTGAAGTTATTTCATATATATATTTCCACTAGCAATCTAATATATTATATGTTTTATTTTCTTGATAGACTTCAAGATGTTGATTCAAATTATAGAAACTACTTTCATAGTGAAGTTGAGGAAGATGAGTGGAGTACAAGAAAAAGAAAATGGAGTGATAAAGTTTTAGGAGCACCCAATGATGAGGATTGGGAAAAAACGAGATACTTTATTATATTTTTAGTTTATATCTTATGTTCAATTGTGATATGTCTTATTTTATTTTTTGTTTAATAGGTTATTTATGGAGTACTTGAAGATTTTTTATAATGTCACTAAAAAGATTTCGGGTACTAAGTACGTGACATCTAGTTTGTTGTTTTATGAGCTTTGTGTGGTGCACGCAACCATAACAAAAATGTCCTTAAGTAATGACGAGAAGAAGAAAAAAATGACCGAGTCTATGAAAGCAAAGTTCGATAAATATTGGGATAATTGGACAATATCAATTTTTTGTTGTATGTGGCATTAGTTCTAGATCCTCGAAATAAGTTTAGTTATCTTGGTTATTGTTTAAGCTTGATTTATGGTAAGGACACCAATAGAATTAAGGCGATAAAGAATCAAATGAAAGAAGCATTGTTGGAGTTGTTAATGATTATAAAACGAAGATTGAAAAGGCAAATGAGCGGAAAAGTACAATGTCTTCTTCTAGTTTGGTTGATGATGAGTATTTTGATTTAGACTATGGTTATTTAAAATATTTGGAAGAGAATGCGGAGAAGAGGTTGATAATTGTGAAGTAGAAATATACTTGCATGATGGGACCGAGAAAAAAATAAAAGGAGATATAACTTTGATGTTTTAGGTTGGTGGAAAATAAATTCGGTTAAATTCCCTATTCTTTCACAAGTTGCTAGACATGTTTTGGGAGTTCCAATCTCAACAGTTGCATCGGAGTCGGCATTTAGTACCGGTGGTAGGGTTATTGATAAATATCGAAGCTCTCTTACTTCAAACACCGCCGAGTCATTGATTTGTGCACAAGATTGGATAAGGTCAACACTAACGGATTTACAAGAGGCTCATGGCGTACCACTTGAAGATTTTGTAGAGAATTTGGAGAAATTAGAAGATGGTAAGTTTGCTTTTACTTTTTAACCTCATGATTTTTTTGACTTACCTATTTATATATATTTCTTATGTGTAGATTGATGATCTGGAGAAAAAGCCACAAAGAATGCTCCATTGAAAATGAAGATTTAATATAATAGAAACAAAGTAACACTTTGGAGGAGGTCTATTGAAGATGAAGATGAACAAATGATGCATTCAAGCTTGTTTTTTTGTGACATCGTATATTTTGTGATGGTTACTTACCGTATGTTTGGGATGATATTTTCTATGATTGGTAATTTTTGTGATTGGTAGTTTTTTTTATTAACAATCTAGCACAAATACCATTTTGTGTGATGTTAAGTAATGAATATTCAAGTTTATTTATATATGATTATATGGCTACTACACATACTCTGGTGCCCAGAAACAAAGCGTATTATCAAGTGGCACGTCTAGAAACAAACCTGAAAACCTCAAACCAAAAGAAGATGATTTGTATGGTAAATAGGTAAAAGATAACTATAATAACCAACCACCTGTAATTGAGCAAGAAAATAACAAAACAACAACACAACTAGCAGAAAAACTTGGCCTAAATTTTAAGGCCCAAAATCTTGAAGCCCAAAAAGTTTAGCCTAATAAAACAACGTGGTTAACCGCACATAACCGTTCAAGACCGACCAAAACCGAACAAAACTGACCGTGGTTAACTGAAACTGAATGGTTAAAGATTTCAATTAACCGAATCTTTCAGTTTCGGTTCCGTTGGGGGTTTAAAACCGCACCGAACCGCACCGTGCACACCCCTAACAAAGTCTAACCAAAATTTGTCAGCTCCCGATTTATAGTTATAAGTGATTTGTATAATATTCAATGGATTCATACATCAACTATTTTTTAATCGTGACGTTGTCTAATAATATTAGACGTGCACAAGTTGACTTAACTTTATAAGTGGGATGCTGCAAACAGAATATATACCAATCTAATCATATAGAATTATTGCATTTGTGTAATGAAGAGTAACTTAAAACATTAAAAGGAAATATACTATATGCTAATATATAGACATAGAGTATAGACTTAGGCCACATCTTAAGGGTTCGTATTCTTTTTATTGTAAAGAAATAAGCCTAATGTTGAATAATATCTTTTAATCGTTTAATATCAGGTTAACTCTTAACTATTAATATGTTATGAACCATTAAGAGATAACATTTTAATAACTAAATCTACCACCTACAACTCCTTAATAATTTAAAACCAATAGGTTATACATCACTTTTAAATTTAATTTTAAAAACCTTACATTGTTATCCTTTTAAGTTTAACTATATATAGAGTTTATATCTTATGCTTATATTTTTGTTTTTTTACTATTATAATTTTCTATTTCTCTTTGAGAACTTGTAGATACATGTGTTCCTAGTTTTTGATCTTAATGTAATATGTTTGTATTGTCTTACACTTATGTAATTGTATGAGTACTTAATGAAATACAATATATGGTTGTGTTTATATAATGTTGAATATTTCATTAGTTGGTATGTAATAACACTTATTGACTTAACTATATAGGTTGTGGTTGTTTGAATAATATCTAAATCAATTAATGACTATGAAACATATTCAAACTTGATTATGTGAAGTTCTCATGTGATTGGCCCATGCTAATGGACCATACGCATGAATAACTTCATGCTAATGAACCAGTCGTACGAATAAACCAGGAGACTGGATCAGTTGAATGATTGAAACATGAGATTGACTTAGTCGCACGACTGAGCATTCAGTCGTGCGAATGGATCAACTGCATGACTCAATCGCACGAATGAACCATGCAAATGGTCCAGTCGCACGATTAAGAAACCTTAACCTATAAATACCACTTAATTCGTGGAAAAATGGGACACTTCGAATATTTTGATACCCAGACGTACCCTAGCCGTCCAGAGACCTCTAGCAACCTGTTCCAACTTCAAAGATCACAGTAGATCGATTGCTAATCGTTTTTAACTTTTAGATTTAATCTTTAATTGATTCTACGTGTGTTCTTACTGATTGGATCGCCAATCAAATAGGATTCCGCACTATTTGATTCGGTACACGCGTAAATCTGTTAGTATTCGTCCGGTACACGATCCCTAATAGAACTTTATCAAATTTATGTTTAATAAAATTTTAAATATTCGTTTGCAATGTGTTTATTTTTATACATGTTTCTTGTAAAATTCATTCCAAACCGAGTTGTACGTCATAATGTAATCTCCTTAAGACACAAAGGCACACCTTTTCAGTTGTTTTATAGTTTTCTTTTCTTCTCCGCTTACGAATTTTAAAACTCTTTTTATATAATTTAATTTGTATGTGGTTATTTTTATTGTTGCGACTTGCTAATTTTTATTAATGTTTTGACATGATTTTGTTTTAATAGCTTTATTTTTACATTATGTTCCGAGTAATATCAAGTACCTCGCAGCAACACACGGGGTGTGGAGTATTTTAGTTTTTTTTATATAATGTCTCGAAATGTTCCCAAAGAGGTTAAGGTTTTGATCTTTCCCTAAACAAAGTTAAGTATGTTAGGAACCTCCCCTGCAACACGGGTTTTTGACGGCATTTCGACGTTAGTGTTTTCACGGTTTTATGCCGTTTGCCAGGTGGTGTTTCGTTCATTTTCTATATGAACTTACACATGTTATCAAAGTTTTCTTTAAAGTGTAGAAATATTTCAAGCATATTTCAGGTTTTCATGTCCAAAGTTTTCTTTAACATGAGGCTTCTTTTAATTCATATGAATTTATTAAATTTTATAAAAATAACGATAACAATCACGAGCACGATAATTATAATGTAACGATAATGATACCAATAACATTTAAAGTAATAACACTTACTATTTAAAAAAAATCAAAACAATATATTGATAATTAAAAAGTATTTAAAGTAATAACACTTACTATTTAAAAAAATCAAAACAATATATTGATAATTTAAAAAGTATTAATGTGTACTAATGTACAAATCATCATGTACAACCCCCCAAATTTACATCAAGGTTCTGAATTTCATCATAAAATTTTAAAGTATAATGGTTGATAAAAACTAAAATTTTTTGTTATGATAAGATAACTTATATCAAAGTTTTGAAGCGATTTTTTTCGATATCGAGTTGTCTTTGATCCAAAATTACAGATTTAATACTAATGTACAAGTAATCGAACATCAATGTTATAAATTTAACAAACCGCGCCAAAGCACGGGTTTACATACTAGTGTATATAAATATGTGTAATATGGGAAATTGTATAAGCTCGAGCTGTAAGCACGATTCGATCCTAGATTTTGACAACCTGATTCCAAGGAACTCACGACTTTTGACGTTATCACGTGGAGGAAATGTGGTTTGTGGGGTGGAAAAGCTTGTCGGTGACCTCCCAACAAGTTACAGGTTTTAGCAGTTGTGGTTGGTTTCATGGGGGATTGCACATTTCATCGATGGTGTGGGTGATGGTGGTTAGGTTGTGGGGGCAGCCCACGTCGGATGATAGCGGCGGACGCCAACGCTACGCAACAACATTGCCGTCGATCCCCCACACCACATCCCTAGGCCAATTCAAGACACCCAAACGCGAAGCCAGACCACTCCCATTGTGACCTTGAGTAGTCAAAATTGTGACCGTTACCCACCCCCACCAATGGCTATATGCCATTTTAAACAATAATAAAAATTTTACACTATCAATACAAACTAATAACTTAATGTTTTACATCATTCTCAAACATTTCTCACTATCTTTCACAAATATATACTACACTTTTAAAAATATTGATTTTGATAAAAATCCACAAAATCTCGAGCTCAAACCTCCGATAAACATAGACCGAAGGTGCGTTTAGGTCCAAGTGAAACAACACCTTCTACCAAACCGTTCAATCCACCATCACCAAATACAACCGATTGGTTTCAAAATTTGTACGAATCCCCTTAACCATCGGTCAATCGCCCGACTATGCCCATGTTTTAACCGTCACAATTTACTTAGTACCAAAGCATGTCAAAACCTTTTAAAACCCACCTTAACACGTATAAAAAGAAGTAGATGAAGAAAATGAAGAACATAACGAATCCTTCAATGATCTTAAAATTTATGAAAGTTAAGATGACGAGTTTCGTGCATAGAAACACCCACACCAATTCTAAATCGAAAGATAAATCAACAACTCGGGCTACTAACAAGCCATGGGATTAAAACGATTAGGAGACATTGGCAAAAGATTAGATATATGTATCTAAAGACCTTAACTACAATTGGAGATCACAAAACACATGACTTGTTTTGGAAGAAAATTTATTGACACTTTAATGTCAATGTTGGTTTGACGAACCGAACCATTGATCAAATTAAATTAAAGTGGGGGAAATTAACCACATGATAAGTTATTTTAAGGGGATATATACCCTGATGGTAAATTTATTATTTTTGCAATTTATTTTTATAAATATATATTTTGTGCAATACATTTTTTGTTTTTAAAATGTAGAAACATCGTTTAACGAGTGGAAGCAGTAACGAGGATGTTGTCCTAAAAGCCTTTAGCATATACAAAACACATTTACAGAAAAAAAAAGTTTTACAAGAATTAATGTGTGAAGGGTGGTAAAATGCCACACCAAATAAGAGTCGATGGAGATTATGGCTCCGGAGTTTGGTACTCAAACAATAAAGATGACTAAAACTTGAAATATGACCAATATGTTAGATCTAATGAGCCTATTACAAGCCCCTTCCCCCACCTCAACAAGAAGACAACATCGACCGGCCGAGACACAAGGGCAATAGAACATTGAATGAGGTCATTAGCAAGTACAAAACGATGCGTGAAAAAGAAATGAAGTAACAAAGAGAACGAGAAACGCTTCGCATGAAAATAAACATATATTAATTAGCCTTACTCGACTTAAAACGATGATGTTGCATCACGAAATGCTAGACCGGGACAAGGATATTTTTCTTAAAAAGCAAACGATGTTACCGAGCCAATGTTGAAGAATGTCCATAAACGCAACCGTCAAATTGCCAGGATATGTGGTTGGGAGTTTAACGAAATGCTAGACCGGGACAAGGATATTTTTCTTAAAAAGCATAAACCGAGCCAGTGTTGAAGAATGTCCATAAACGCAACCGTCAAATTGCCAAGATACGTGGTTGGGAGTTTAACTTGTAGATTTTTAGTTTTAATAATTTGATACTTTCACATTTTAAATTTTTGTGTTTTTCTAATGTTGTTTTTAATTTTAATATGTAATTTATTTTTATATGTTAATTACTTTTTTTAATCAAATAGAAAATTTTATGTTGCGGGGTGAGTGTCCCTCCCACCTTCAAATGATGTAGTGTTGTGTCGGAGTATGATATGACATAATATAGTTAGTGCGTATGTAATATAATGTGGTGTGAGCCTCCTCTCGGGACATTACAACATTTTGTTTTAAGAACCAACTATGATTAATGATAGTAATTAAAATGCAACTCTTTCACAACGTTTGGATTATATGTGCAATTTTTAAAATCTGGTAATTAAAATTACAATATGATTAAATATCAGGAACCATTTGTGTATTTTTTTTGTTTCAAATGTAAAAACATCTAAATAAATTATCCCAAACATCACGATAAATATTTTTGTGAATTATACGTTTTAAAATATATATTCATAAATCTCATAAACTAATATCTTTTTTTTACCACCTCTCTAAACTTGTTTATTAAATTATCTTTCTTTAAATTTACAATCTAGGAAAATTGAAAAGCGTAAAAAAGTAAAAAAGCATTTATAAAAACATTTAACATCACTTTATTTTTAAAGGAAAATTACAAATGATATATCTTTTATATTTACTTATTTTTTAATTTATTATTTTAAGAACTTGTAATATTTAATATTTAAATAACTTTATACATTATCATATTCAATTTATATACATTCACTTGTAAGCCGAGGACAGATCATTTTTTAAATGAGTTAATACATGCATAATTTATTTTTGAATTTGGCTATTTTATTTTAAAGCTCAATTAACCAATATAGGATTTAATACATGATTATTTAATTTTGTCATATATGTAAAAGGTTATATTGATAAATATAGTTGTATACTTGTATATATATAAGTGGACAGATTTGAATTGGGCCTGGCCTAGTAAACACATGTGTGAAATGG
>CM046445.1:20267166-20284666 GCA_025506515.1 Flaveria trinervia
CCAAGTCAAATCCATCTTCCTCAAGCTTAATAAACTTTAACCAGCCTCCATACTATCAAATGTCTTCTACCCCCATAACTCATAGACACATAGTTGTCATAGCATCAGGAAAAGAGCTGATTGATTAGAGCTTTCAAGTGAAAAAGATCTCCTCCATCAACAATACCTTGATGGATTGTAGCTCAACTCCTTCATCTCAGATAACTTTTAAACCTTGCTATACACCTGAGTGTAGCAAAAGTAAATATGTATAGAAATCATAATTTGGATCTGTTGGCCAGATTAAAGTTAGCACAATGTGACTTCGCAATAGCCAAGACATGCAGATAAATATAATGTTCAAATTGGTAAGTTTGAAAAACCTCTTGCATTCACTTAAAACTAACAAAAGCTGTATCAAACAAAGACGATCATATGGTACAATGTTGTATAACCACCAACGGTATATACTCCGGTATCTACTCCAAGATGAAACTTGGAGGTGAACAAGCAAGTATCTGTTGATCTAATATATATAGAGAGCCAGGTGCTGATAAAGATAAAGAGGTATAGAAGGAAAAGAAAAAAATGATAAATGAAAAATAAGGAAGAAAACACGAAAATGATCAAAAAGGTGAAGTTTGTCGAGAAAAATTTATCTTGAGATGAATATCACAATTGTTCATCTAGGTCAGTCTCACACAAGAAAGAAAAACTTCCAGCAAGAATATAATGTATGAAAATGATACATGATGCTATGTGTTATGCTAGTTCATCAAATGGATTTTAGGAGAGACCACAACCTTATGTTCAAAAGTCAATTAGTGCAGCTGTGAAGGTTCATAACAAGCAATTCCCTCATAAGAAGATTGATTTTTCCACTCATGCTAATTAGAAAATGAAGAATATATTGCTCAATGAAGAGAATAAAGTAGAAAGACAGTAGGAAAAATCAGTAGATGAAGTCCTCAAGACAGGATGCGACTCTTAAGGACTATATTGAGTATGAGCTGATAAAGAGTAAATTAAAGAAAGAGTTGAAAGAGCTTGAGAAGAAGATAACATCAATAGAGAATAAGAAAATTCAGGTAACCTATTTGGTTTGTGGTGAAAATCATCACTTTGATAAAAAAATTCATTAGAATCCTTTAACATAGTCACTAAAGCACATCAAAAGCTCCAGATCTAGAAAGAAGTGTGTATCTACCGATCAACCACCTAAAAGAAGAAGTGGCACTTCCAAAATCGTTCAAGATCATGCTAGATTAAGGGTTGAAAAGAGGGAAACATAAATACCACTAAAGAATCCGCCAAACAAATAAAATATTAAGGATTCCAAGAAGAAAAGTTCGAGAAAAGTTATAGCAGGTCATAAAAAAAAGATGATGTCAAGGCGTCCAACAAAGTCTAGAAACCAAAGACGTATACCAACTTCAATAAGACTCATGATGACTCAAAACCCAAAATTGAGTGTTTAAGAGCAAAAAGGATGACAAAGGGATAGTTATCAATAACAAGGGAAGACTTGTGGTATAAGAGTACAAACAAGAAGAAGGGATTGACTACGATGAAGTTTTTGCTCCTCTAGCAACACTTGAGGCAATAAGAAGTTTTCTTGAATTTGTTGCCTCAAGAAATTTCATATAATGGAGAGATAAATGAACAAGGGTATGTTTGTCAATCTCATGGTTTTAAAGATTTAAAATTCAGAAATTATGTATGCAAACAGGTAAAGCTCTATATAGACTTTATCAGGCTCCAAAAAAAATTTTATGGGGCTCTCTCTACTTTTCTCTTAAGAAATGGATATGCCAGGGGTTCATAGACAAGACATTATTCATAAAAAAATTAAAATGGATACTTGTTCATGCAAGTATATGTAAAAATTTGAGCAACTCATGAAGTCAAAGTTTGAAACAAGCTCAACAACAGAACTCACTTTTTTTTGGGTTGCAAGTTAAACAAACCCCCGATGGAATTTTTATAAATTACTGTAAGTATGTTAAGGACATCTTAATAAGATTTCAGGCTACTGATGCTAAAGCTACTAAAACATCGATTCAAGGACATGCTCTTTAACTTATGATCTTGGGGGAAAGCAGTAGATCAACATTAGTATTAAGCCATCATTTGTTCTCTAAAGTACCTCACAACCACAAACTAGAAATTATGTTTGTCGCATGTCTATGTGCAAAATTATAAGTAGGTCCAAAGGTGTCAGATATGATTGTTGCCAAGAGAATTTGATCTTAACGAAGAACCTATGTTAGGACTATGGTATCCTAAGAGTATTAACTTCAATCTACATGGCTATAGTGATAATGACTATGAAGGATGTAACATCAACACTAAATCTACTTTTGGAGGATGTTAATTTTTAAGAGGAAGATTGGTCTTATGGTATGCAAAAAGCAAGGTTGTGTAGCAACACAGAATATATTACTGTATCTACTTGTTGTTGCTCAGGTTCTGTGGATACAAACTCAAATTAGAGATCATAGAGTAACCTTTTTGAATGCTCCCATTCACATTAACAACAACATTTCCATCTCAATCACCAAAAATCCTATTGAGCACTCAAAGACCAAACATATTAACATTAGGTATCATTCCATTTTTGATTGTTCAAAGAAAAAGATTATTAAACATTCTTGTTTAGCACTCAAAGACCAAACACATTGACAATATGTTTTCTTTACAAAGCATTTGATGAAACCAGATCTAAATATCTTATATCTACTATTAGAATGATAAACTTGGAATACTTTAATCTATTTCAAATAGTAATGAAATTTTACACATGAAAAACTGGTTTTCGTAGTAAAGTCAATTGCATTTGTTGACTTCTCATGTGTTAGCAAATGAGTGTATGTCAGCATGTAAAATTGCAAGGATGTATTAGGGTCTGCATTCATTTTTCGATAGGTAGTGGCACTGTACTTTGATCTGAAAAGATTGTTGCATCATCACAGGCCATTAGATTTACAGTTACAGCGATTACATTTTAAATTTTAAGTATTTTATATAATCTGGTAGCTATAACTCTAAAGATCGTCCTTTCACTTCAAATATATTTAAGTTATCCCTCCAGTTTTACTCTGTCAAGAAATATTTCGCAAAGTCCTTCAAACCTAAACACACTTATTCATCTTCTAAATGGCCGATTAAACTTAGAATTCAAACCCAATCACAACATTGTTGCATCACTAGAACCAATTGGGGATCCCGATTACGAACCTGCATTGCATTTTCTTAACAATAGTAACCATGCCCATACCATATCAGTTGAATGAGTAATTTGTGCTTCGCACATTTGACGATTGTAAAGTACTTATTCTATTTAGCGAGAACAAGGAACCAAAGCCATAAGGAATGTTGTTCAAGGGCATACCATCATAATCTCTCCAGTGACAATCCGTTCTCACCTACAACTTGCTGTTGCTAGTGGTGAGTACTACTTTTAGAGAAATGGGATATGTGAGAGTTTCTCCGTCTTCAACCTTGTCCAAATCATTATTATATTATAAATTAAGAATCATTCTTCATATCTTTCTTTATTGTCTCTCAAATAAGTGAGAAAGCCATTACTGGCGGTCGTATTCTATCATATAGAGAGGCTGGGATCAAGATTCACAAGACTTAGCGAGGCCTATCCATGGACCCGTAAAGAAGAAGAGTTATAATTCTTCAAACTAAGTTTTTCAAATATGTGAATAAACGCATTTGCTGCTTAAAAATTTAAAATTTTGATTTATACAAGATTTTACAGCAAATATTAAGTAAAGAATTGAGTAATAATCTAAAATTTAAAGGAGATATGTATGCCCTTGCACCTTTATGCAAAACAATTTTTACAAAAAAATCAAGGCTAAACAAAAAGCAACATCTAGGAAAATCATTGAGTTATTTGCTAGTATGTTGAAGGTCATTGAGCCTCAGGATGATTGCATGATCACACCCTCCACTTCTAATCTCACACCCTCTACTTTACATCTCAAAACGTTCAACAAGAAATGAATCCATACATGATCTATGAGAAGATGCATGCTCCCAAATCTCCTCCACCAAAGAAGTCAAGGCTAGAAACAAGGATCCCAGCTAACCCAAATGTGAAAACCACACCTAAACTTGATTGAGAAAGAAGGTTTATCCTCCTTCTAAGTAGACCCAAACATTACCTACTAACCCTCCATAAGAGTCACAACACTCTCTTGATCAACCAAAAAAGGACACCCAAATTATTGAGACAACTTATAAGCAAGAAATATCATTGGGAATTGTTCACATCCCAGGTTATTAGACAAAATTCCACAATCTCCAACACATATGTCTTATACCCAAGATGAAAGTGTCTATACTTTATCTTAGCATGATGCATCATTTCCACAAACGTATTCATTACAAATGGTAGGAAATAAAATACCAGTAAAAACATTTGACCCACATCTTTTTACTTTATCTTAGTAAAAACATAAGCATCACAACACTCTCTTGATCAACCAAAAAAGGACACCCAAATTATTAAGACAACTTATAAGAAAGAAATCTCATTAGGAATTGTTCACATCCTAGGTTATTAGACAAAACTCCATAATCTCCAACACATATGTCTTATACCCAAGATGAAAGTGTCTATACTTTGTCTTAGCATGATGCATGGTTTCCATAAACGTATTCATCACAAATGGTAGGAACTAAAATATCAGTAAAAACATTTGACCCACATCTTTTATCCCAAGAGATTAACCTTAGGGGAGAAAAGGTCAATGTAGAAGAGGTTGTCTTTATTACTGATTCATCAATAGATCAACAGGACAAAGATAACATCCCTAAGACCTCGACTATGATAATTCACCTTGAGCATGTATTTAAGGAGAGTAATGTAGGGCACCGAGAAACCATATCTATTGGTGAGGGTGCAGAGGTAAAACCTAGGACCTCATTTAGTCCTGGGGATTCTATAATTATGGATTAGGGGAGTTTGAAATAAATATATGAATTAACGAAAAAAACCTTGATCTTTCCCAAAGGCTCATAGTAGTTTAAAAAGCAAACAATAGACTGAATGAGTATGCCTAAAGGGTAATAGTTCTTGAATTTGAGAATTCTCTGCCGAGAGCTTTAGCACATCTAGTTCTTGAGGTAGAAACTCAACTGAAGACTATGTGATTAGACTGAAAGGATCGCTTTTTGGAATCTTTAGGAAAGAATTGATCTTTAACAATCTATCATTCTGAGCCTTCAACTATATTTGATACCACAAGAACCTTTAAATATGCCTCCTCTATACTTTTTTTGTCATCTGTAATCTTAGATGATGCTATCAAAAACGGAAAAGATGAGCCCAAAGAAGCTAATGATATATTCTAATATCTACAAAACTAAATTATGAATAGCTCTCAACTAATTATATTATATTTTTGTTAGAGTGAAGAATACAATCCTCTTTCTAATGTTAAATCCAAACTAAAAAAACTACTGAACAAGCATGACATGATATCTCAGAAGAGAGGAGAATGGAATAAAAAGATCAATGAGAAGACTAAATCAAAAGGTCCAATTACCAAATAGAAAATGACATTGGCCTAGATGAAAGTGAAAAATAAAGATGAAAGTACGAAACATGCGATACGTATGAAAATGTACGATGATGAAAGATAATAATAATAATTATTTGTGTGTATTTATGATGTATGGTCATGTGCGAAAGTAAAGGACATGTTTTAAGCGACAGAAAAGTAGTTTTTATTAAAACTATAACTCAAAATCACTGACTTTTGTATGCATAATAGTTGGTTGGTAAATATTGATGCTGAGGAGGTGCGGGCATGGATGTATAAGCTACTGGGAATGATTTAAGTCTGGCATCTACATTTTTTAATAATATTGTATTAATACCACTTTTGAAATTAACAAAGGATATATCGATTTCACACAATTTTTGTATTAATGAAATGGTGTGTATTTCCGCTACAAAATGTTACATTTTAAATATCACAACCAAAATTTAAGAGAATTGGGTAAAATATTTTCAAAATCCTAAAACTTAAACAAAGAATGGGAAGAAAGGGAAAAGGATGCTAGTCCTAGTAGCTACACGCCTGTAGATAAATGCGTATGTAACATTTTATGAAATGTAATGTAAATGGAGTTATATGTGCGTGTTACGTGGTTTATATGCTTTTTGTAGATTTGAATACTGATGTAATCAGGATAGGAAATGCTTGAGGAGTAAAGCATAAAGTAAGTGGCTAATCACAAATGGCCATTGTAATTAGGGACTTACTATAGTTGACATGCTCTGAGCTATTACCTTAAATGAAAGTTTTGGTGTTTGAATCCTATAGTATTTAGAGGTGGCATGTGGTAGATCTTTGAAGGCTTCTCGAGGTGAAGGTCATGGTGGACATGGTGTTGGACCACGGAGTGGTCCACGGGTCAGTAGAAGCAGAGCCAAGACTGGTGAGATGACTTATGAGGAACCCAAACCCTATAATAAGGAAGGTGGGGATGAGAGTACTAATTTGAGGGCCTCAGTGAAGGAGGCTGTGGTTGAGGAAGTTCATTAGGTCATGCAGATGATTATACCATCTATGGTGACTAGGGTGATTAGAGCTGTGAGAGAGGATGAAAGAAAGAAGAAGAGACGACTTCTGGTAGAGGTAACAAAGGGGGAGGAGAGCAAGAACAACCTGAGAGTGAGATGGCTATCTCTAGTGATGACGAAAAGGAGGAGGTTGTGCAGGAAACTTCAAGAAGGTGTAACTATAAGGCATTCTAAAGATGCAAGCCCCTAAATTTTGATAGGAATGGGTGTGACATCCGTCACCTTAAGGTCCATCGAACGACATAATTAACCATAGAATTATTTTAGTTATTCTTCCTCTTCTTCATGAACTCCTGTTTTAAGGAATCATGTTTGTTTTATTACCCTTGTGCCTGTACTTCCTCCGTGATCGTGTGCTAAGCATAAACCTTTTATAAATTTCATCACCATTATCACCAAGTATATCATTTTTAATTATAACCAGTGTCATTAATAAAACCATTTTAAGCCATCAATTACCATAAAACACGCTTTTAACATTAATATGGTGAACATTCTAAAGTCGTTTTCAACCGAAGCAAACTTTGGAAACTCGGGGGCTAAGTGCAGGGACTAAAATTGACATTTTGCAAACCTGGGATGGGTATAAAAACCCCATTCCCAGCCATTTTCTTCATCCTCTCCATTTCTTCTTCACTTCTTCTTCTTCACCTATCTTCTTCACTTTTGCACCAAAAACGCCCCGTTTGGTCTCGTTTTCTTCGTCTAGGCTTCGTCTACAGCTTAGTCTACTCTATCCTTGCAGGTAGACGACCTAGGTTGTCCATTTCTTGCTCGTTTTACTGCTGTCCATTTCTAGGGTTTCGGGTGTTCGGGTCAACTCGAACACAAGAGGTCGTGTGGGTGCGTGTGATGACTTTCTGCGTGTGCTTCTCGTTCATGTGTGTTTGTTGTGTGATTCTGGAAGTTCTTGATGTGTAAAAACCATGCTTGGGGCAGCCGAAGGCTGCTCTGCACTTCAGCAGTCGCGAACCTGCAGTTCAGGCGACTGGGTCTGTTATGCGACTGAGCCGTGCGACTGGGTGAGTCGTACGACTGAGTCATGCGACTGTGTCTTTCGGGCAACTGAATCGTGCGACTAGGGATGTCATGCGATTGAGTCAATGCGGATGAGTATGTGTGCGATTGAGTCAATGCGGATGAATGTGTTTGTGATTGAGTCAATGTGGATGAATGAATGCATGCGACTGTGCGTGTATCACATGACTGAAGGCCAATCGTACGAATGAAGGTCCAGTTGTACGAATGAAGCTGATTCGTACGAATGAAGGTTGATTCGTGCGTATGGAGGTTAAGTCATGTGATTGGGTGTTGTGTGGTACGACTGAATGCCAGTCGTACGAATGAGGGTTCAATCATGCCAATGAAGCTAATTCGTACGATTGAAGGTTGATTCGTACAAATAGACTGTTGAGTCGAGCGTCTGGTCCTGTTGTGTGACTGATGATGTTGAGTGTGAATTTCCTCTTGAACGTCTGATGATGATAAGGTAACATCAGTAAACATGTCATTGCTTGACCACAAAGATTAAAGTCAACGCTATCAACATGCACATACTATTTCAAGTGAAATCAACCTAACATTTTACAATTATCGAAAACCCATTTGGAACTACAAATATTTAACAAGTGCTATCTTTTATAACAATGGGATCTTTATATGGATGTCATAAGCAATGACGACTACTCTTAGTACTTGGATCTACATAAGATCTGATACTTGTGTCCGCTTGTGTGTGTGCTACCCACGACCGAACCGATACAACCCGAACTGACCAAACATTACTATATGCTTTATACACGTCATTAATGCTTAATAATAACCGTCAATAGGTGTTTGACTGTTCATTGCATTCAACTGTTGGGAATCTTGATCATTCATACTTACCACTTAACATGTGAGTTTCGTGGCCCCTTTTTATGCTTATACCACTTTACAAACATTTACAAACATGGGGGAAAAGTATGCTCGCCCGTTTTCTATGTTGTACAACATACATACAATTTACATACTTGGAATCTACGTGCTACTGTTTTGTGGGTACTTATCTGATACATGCTTGAGTCTGCTTTGTGGTTCTTTCTTACAACTATTTAATTCCAGTGTGGGAACCGACAGATAGGTGTTGGTAGTACTACTGGGTTGACACCCCCACCCTCGTGTTGGTATACTAGTTAGTACCAACAAAATCCAGGAACGGGCCTTGGGTGAATATATTCCGACAAGATTCTTTGTGTACATCGTTAGATTTGGTTGTAAAGCTCTTGTCATGTGATTTTGCTTACTTATAACTATATGCACGGTATTCTGCAACAACTTTACACATCATTAATTACTTATTTACTTTTAAACCTGCAAGCTCACCAACAAATTTTATTGACCATTTTGAGCATATCTTTTCAGGAGATCATGCTAGCTGAGGTTCTAGGTGTGCTGCCTTATTGGAGACCCTAGGATGCATTTCTGGGCTAAACTTGTCATTTTGAAAACAATTGTTGTATCTGTTTCAAACAACATTACACTTTGTAACTTATTCTCGGGTTGTGGGAATTGCATACAATGTTATTATCTATGTTTATCTTATATCATGTTTATGCTTATGGCTATGTTGGCGTGAATACTGACTAAACACGACACAAGTCCCCTTGTTGTCGGGTGTCGTCATGACACGCTTGTCATCATTATTATTATTGCATCTCTATCGCTTACCATGTGTTATGACGATTCCCGTCTCGTTACATCCCCATGTTTCCGCTCTTAGCGGGGGTGTGACAATGGGGATGTTGTGGCCGCTTACCGTTGGGTGAGGGAAATGGAGGCTGTGTTGGATATCAACGAATGTAGGGAGGACCAGCCTTGTGTTGGTGGGACTACATCGTCTAGGCCAAGGGTAGCAGGATGATTGGAATGATGAGGTGGAATGAACTAACATAGTTGTTGATTGAGGAGTTTTGCCCTTATAGGGAGTTGGATAAGATTGAGAGAGAGTTCATACACTTGGAGGTGGGAACCATGATATGGCAGCAGTATATGACCAAGTTCAACGAGATGGCGAGGTTGGTGCCAGATCAGGTGACACCCGTGTCACAAAAGATAAAGAGGTACATCCAGGGTCTACCAGCGGATATCCGAAGACAATTGATCACCGCTCGACCTGGTACGTTTAGCTCAGTGGTCGATTTAGCAGGAAGGTTGTATGATAAGAAACAGGAGGTAACGATGGTGAAAGCAAGTAAGAGAGGTAGTGGCGATAGAAACTAGAATGGGAAACACTTTGGTAGTGGTGGTTTCAGCCCCATGGGTAAAAAAGGCGACGGTGGATGACTAGAAGGTGGTGACAGAAGGTACAGTGTCGAGGATGTGTGGTAAGTGCAGAACAAAACATGTGGGAGAATACAAGTGGGGATCAAACAACTCTTCCAACTGTGGGAAGGTTGGGCAAATAGTAAGGAATTATGGGGCGACGAGGTGTTATAACTGTGGTGAAGAGGGACATTTGAGCATGGTTTGTAAGAAGCTGAGGGCCGAGAACTATGGGACAAAGAAAGGAATCGAGAAGGAGAAGGAGAGCAGAGGACTAAAGCCAGGGCACCCGAGAGGAAGCTAGAGTGGAACCCGACATTGTGTGAGGTACATTTCTGGTCAATAATGTTGGTGCTTCTGTATTATTTGATTCTGATGCTAGTCGGAATTTTATTTCTACTGCCTTCTATGATAAGTTTCCCATTAGGAGTAGAAAGATTGTTGAGCCTTTCAATGTAGAACTGTGATTGGCGCATCTACCTGGATCTCTGATGTGGTAGAGGATTGCGTTATAGAATTGAAAGGCCATAAGTTCCCTGCTAGGTTGTTCTTGTTGCCCTTAGGAGTATTTTATGTAATCCTAGGGATGGATTGGTTAGCAACCTATGAGGCCAACATCGTTTGTCATAAGAAGATGATTCGATTAACCACGCATGATGGGAGTTTGGTGACAATTTATGGTGATAGAGTTTCACACGGTCCCAAGAGTAATTTCAATAGTGGTAGAAGGGAAGTGTATGAGGTGTGGATGTAGGGCCTACTTGGCATATGTAAAAGATATGGATGTGTCAGAACCACGATTGGCAGATGTACCAATGGTGTGTCACTTCCTAGACGTGTTCCCAGAGGATTTGTCAAGTGTGCCACTCAATCGTGAGATTGCGTTCCAGATCGATTTGATACCTGACGCTCAACCTGTTGCTAAAGCGCCGTATCATTTAGCTCCCTCCGAGATGAAAGAGATGATGACTCAATTGTGAGACTTGCTTAATAAGGGGTTCATTCAACTGAGTATCTCTCTATAGGGTGCTTTGGTCTTGTTTGTGAAAAAGAAGGACGATAGTATGAGGATGGGTATTGACTACTATGATTTGAACAAGCTAACGATGAAGAATCAGTATCCATTACCAAAGATTGATGACTTATTTGATCACCTCCAAGGTGCTTGTTGGTTCTTAATGATGGATATTTGATCTGGTTATCATTAGTTGAAGCTGAATGAGCAGTATATTCCTAAAATAACTTTTCATACGCGTTATGGACACTACGAGTTTCTCGTGACGTCTTTTGGTCCAACCAACACGCGAGCTTCTTTTATGGGTTTGATGAATCAAGTATGTTGACTGATTTTTGATAAATCAGTGATTGTGTTTATTGATGACATTCTAACTTATTTGAAGAGCGACGAGGAGCATACCGATGACATTTGGGAAGTGTTGGAATCGCTTAGAAGGGAGAAATCGCATAACAAGTTCTCCAAGTGTGTGTTCTGGTTATGAGAGGTTCAATTTTTGGGTAATGTTATTAATCCTGAAGGAATTATGTGGACCTAGCGAAGGTTGTGTCATGATACAATGGAATCCCCCAAAGACGCCATTTGAGATTCATAGTTTCTTGGGTTCGGCGGGCTACTATAGGATTCATCCAGGACTTTTCTAAGATAGCTTCTCTATTGACTAAGTTGACCTGTAAGAATGTAAAGATTGTATGGGGTCTAGAGTAGGACAGTGCCTTCGAGGAGCAAAAGGTAAGATTGACTCAAGCTCCTGTGTTGATGGTGCTTGAAGTAGGTGAAGACTTGGTGGTCTATTCAAATGTTTCTTATTCCAGATTGGATTTTGTGTTAATGCAACGGGTGAGGGTTATAGGCTATACATCCTGACAGTTGAAGGTCCATAAGGTTAACTACCCTACTCATGATTTGGAGTTGGCGACTATGGTCTTTGCATTGAAGATTTCGAGGCACTATTTGTATGAGACGAAGTGCACCATTTACACTGACCATAAGAGTTTGACGTACTTCTTCGAGCATAAGGATTTGAACATGAGGAAAAGGAGAGGTTAGAGCTC
Source organism: Flaveria trinervia (assembly GCA_025506515.1). Lineage (NCBI taxonomy): Eukaryota > Viridiplantae > Streptophyta > Magnoliopsida > Asterales > Asteraceae > Flaveria > Flaveria trinervia. The sequence continues at coordinate 20,279,126 of CM046445.1, forward strand.
ATCAAGGATTATGATTATGAGATCCATTACCATTAGGGCAAGGCCAATGTGGTTGCGGATGCCCTTAGCTGAAAGGAGAGACTCGATCCGATGTGATGAAGCCGGTCAAGGGGTTTCAGGATGAAGCACTAAAAAAAGATCGAATTAAATCCGAAAGGACAAAGGGTCTAGTCACAGAGTTGTGTGAGAACACTTTTGGCGTTAGAACCCGATTTGGGGCAAATATGTATTCCTCATTATGGCGATCTATGTGGAAAGATCATGGATGAGGCTCATAAGAGTCGATACTCAATTCATCCTTGTGCTAAGAAAATTTGTCAAGATATGTAGAAGAATTATTGGTGGCTGGGGATGAAGCGTGACATAGCGAAGTACGTAAGTAAGTGCTTTACTTGTTTGCAAGTGAAGGCAGAATATCAGAATCCATATGGGAAGATCTAACCCTTGGATATACCAGAGTGGAAATGGGAGCATATCACCATGGACTTCATTACGAAGTTACCATGTACGACAAGGGAATACGATGCTATATGGGTCATAGTAATCATCTAATGAAGAGTTCTTATTTCTTGCTGATCCATTAAACGTATTCGTCTGAGAGACTGGCAGATTTATTCATCAAAGAGATTGTAACTCATCATGGGGTGCGAGTGTCTATCGTGTTTGACCGTGACACTTGGTTTACGTCCAAGTTTTGGAAGATATTTCATGATGCGATCGGGCAGAAGGAGTCGGGAAGTATTGAGGTAATCGAGGCTATGACCGAAAAGTTAAAGAAAATGAAGGCCTTTATGAAGGCCACGAAGACTAGAAAGAAATCGTACGTCGACAAGAGATATAGACCAATCGAATTCAAGTTGGGTGATAGAGTTATTTTGAAGGTCTCACCTTGGAAAGGGATCATTCATTTTCTAAAGCGAGGGAAGTTGTGCCCGAGGTATATTAGGCCATTTAAGACTGTTATAAGGGTAGGGGAGGTGGCATATAAGTTAGAACTGGCCGATGAGTTAAGTGTAATTCATCTGACGTTCCATATACGTCATCTAAGAAAGTGCTTAGCCGATGAAGGTATGGTCGTACAACTCAAGGATATCAAGGTGGACGAACGGTTGAATTATGTGGAATGACCGGTGGCCATCATCGATAGGAAAGAGAAGAGGCTAAGGAATAAAGTGGTTGCACTTGTGCGAGTATAGTGGAAGCAAAGAAAGGGGTCAGAGTCTACCTGGGAAACCAAGGAATAGATGAGGCATCATTATCCTCAACTATTTAGCGACGAACAAGTTTCAGAGACGAAACCTAAATAAGGGTGGTTGACTTGTAATGCCAAAAAATTTGAGCAAATAAAACCGAAAGAAGTTCTCACGCAACGGGGCTTCTCGCACGAGAAGCCTAGGCGAAAAATATGATTAGGGTATAAAAGTTGAAGAACACCCATGCCTGACTCATAACTCACGCAAAAAGTACCGGTGCTAGAGAGAGAAAGTGGTTGTTTAGAGAAAGAAAGTGAAGAACTGAAGCGTTTGAGGTATGTAACTCGTGTAGTAACTCATGTTATGTACTAAGAAAGGATTATTGATGGATTTAACGCATGCCTGTGTGGTTTTTCGCACGGCTAAGGCTTCGTAAAGGTTGTGTTTGTGCTAGAACTTCAAGAAGTGAGTTTCTAGTCCCCTTTTTATTCAAGTTTTACGTTTTTGGGGCTATTACGCATACTAACCTTCACATTTATCTGTATGATGAAGTTGATTAGGGGCTAAGCTTGTTTAGAATAGCTTTAGGCACGATATGTTACTTCTGTGCAGGTGGCCTGTGGTTTTTGCATGAGTAGCATAAAACACGATTCGAAATTTGAATTTGGTAGTTCTCACACTATAGGTAGTTCTTGCGCGATAGGTATATTTTTGCGCGACTATATTAAGTTGTAAGATTTTGTATCGCGCAATGGGTAGTTCTCGCGCAATGGGTAGTTCTTGCGCCAGATGTTTTTCGTGTATTTTGGTTAAGTTTTCATGTGGTATGCTGATGTATGTGTTTGTTTCTTATGTTGTAACTGTTTTCAATTGATTATGTTTTTATGTAATCCCTTTACTTGGTATGATATATACTATTGTAAGCAAAGTATTATGTAATGAAACAAAAGATAATGATAATAAAAATTGGAACGTAAAGAATGAATGAAAGTCTTGCAAGCAAAACGAAAGGAGATTCATAACTTATTTAGGGGTTGTTAGGTCAACTATATGCGATTTAGCTAACCCATGAGGATGCATACCTTGGTCTAATACTTATGATTGACCGAACGAAACAAGACCCTTTTCACTTGCCCTGGTACTGGAGTCATCTTCGTGCACAATGTTAGCGGTCTATTTATAGACTTCGACCTAGTACCAGCTTCGTGCACAATGTTTGGGGTAAAACATAACACATTGGTCCAGGTGAAAGTGAAATATAAAGATGAAAGTACGAAACATGCGATACGTACAACAATGAACGATGATGAAAGATAATAATAATCATTATCTGTGTCTATGTATGATGTATGATCACGCGTAAAAGTAAAGGGAATGCTTTAAGCGAAACAAAAGTATTTTTATAAAAACTAGAACTCACTCAACATCACTGACTTTTGTATACATAATAGTTGACAGATAAATATTGATGATGACGAGGTGCGGGCATGGATGCATAAGCTATTAGGAATGATTCGAGTCTAGCATCTACATTTTTGAATGATATTGTATTAATACCACTTTTAAAATGTAAACAAAGGATATATCGATTTGACAAATTTTGTATTAATGAAATGATGTGTATTTCCACTGCAAAATGTTACATTTTAAATGTTTATGCTATGAAGGTCCAACAGGTAAGCATCCCGGAAATAGGGCTTTACATATCTGATAGCACCGCTCTAATCAAAGTCTCTCAGGAAGGTCCTACATCAAAAACTATAGAATCCAAACCAATGATCTCAACTAAAAGTCTAAAGAAAGTAGACAAAGATAAAGAAAAGTAAATCCTTGAAACTCACCTTGAGTCAAAAGGATTTAAATTTGAGAAGGTCATTGAATGGAGCTTAGCTGAGATAAAATCAAAGGTGATAGGCACAACTCATAATAAAATGAAAAAAACCAGCTGATTTAGCAAGAAAAAAAGAGTTGAATATGAAAGAAAGTATGCAAAAAGCATCAAACATGAGTCGAGATATAAGAAATAGATGAATATGTCTCGTGAATTAAATGATCTTTACATGAAAATGAAAAAAAATCTAAAGTAACTAATGAAAAAATATTGTAGAACTAAAAGTGGCTATAGTTTACGATCAAGTGAATGAATCACTTGGAGGTCATATGAAGTTCGTTTGGCTGTGCTAATTGAGAAGAATGTATAAGTAATAACTAGTTTTATTATGAGAAAACTCATAATGTTCACATCGATTTATTATGCACCTCTATGTCTAGCACTAGGTATCTTGTCTAGGTAAAATTTTTGAGATGATATCCTTATTTCCATGTCTTCTAACTACTTTGTCGTCAAGTTTTATTTCATATTTCTATAAAAATATATACATGAATACTTTATGTTTTCTTTGTCACTTCTATCTAAGAACTCTATTAATCACACATAATAACCTAACCTCGAGGATTGGAAAGGTTATGCAACATGACTGAAAATAGGTTGGAGAATGATTATTGATCAGATCAGTGATGAGCGTTCGATGAAGTTGTATCCCTACTCACATATTCCATGCATATCGCTTTATACATCCGAGTTATTCTAGAAGCCAATTACAATACATGTCTTATCGAAGTGCAAAGTTTTGGTGATCGTTTATACCGATTGCTTCTTTTGCTATCAACTCAGGTAGCTCAACTAGTGCCACCTTTGGAGTAGAATCACTAAACCTGTTGAATGAATTAGAAGGGCTTTGGAAATTTAGAGCAAACTATTGAAGAGAATCTCTAATAATCTGAACAAGAAGAATCATTAGAAGATGATAGAACTCTCATCATTGATTGGGGTTTTGACTTTAAATTTGAGAGATACTTTTCTGAATGGAAGGATATATCAAAGACTTTCAAGTTAAGGTGGTTCTAGTACTCAATCCCGAATATCTAAAGAAAATGTTTTCTCTAATAAAAGAATATGAAGACATGCATGACAAGTATTGATCCATGGCTTTTATTCTTAAGGTGAAGATAGCAAATAGGGTTGAGGCAATACCAAATAAAGATAAGGTAAAATATGTTCTACATGTAACTCCTTTGAATATACATGATCTTGTCACTCACTAGAGTTACAATTCCTCTACCAACTCTTTCACTCTAATTTTTGATAGTGTAGGAAAGACTGAAGTAAGAGAAGATGACCTTTTTAGGCTATCAAGACACAACATGAGAGATTTGATAGATCTACCTTTTGATAACACCATAAGAGATAGTAGAGGATATATGTATAAACTTCTTTTGACGAGAGCGTTTGAAGATTGAAGAAACAATTTGGTAGCATCATCCAAGCGAGAATTTGTTGGATCATAAGAATGATCAAGCTATTTAAAATATAAGTTTTATGTTGATCTTTACATGTTTAAATATTCAAGTATTGAACTGCTATGAATCAACAATTATGTATATGTTGATGATCTGTTGATACACTGCTACATTAGACAAGGCTCTTAGTACCAAAGAGTAGTGGTGACAAACATACCTCTGCAACTGCTGGTCTTCTTGAGTACCAACTTCTGTCTTTTGTTGTACATATCTTTTTAATAAATAGTAATGCACATTCATGGTATGCCATAATGTGTAGATCAATGGGTAACACATGCCATTAATCCTCAACCTAAACTAGATGATCGATATTCATGCTAGAGTCTAGATTTCAAAGTATAAATACCTCACACTTGTATAGTTTTGGAGTTAGTTTGTTTCTAAATTTTTCTCTCTTGTTATTACTTCTACGTAATCAGTAAAGATAACCAGTGAATACTTGAAATAAACTTTTTGCGTTATTTATATTCAAAGTATTACATGTGTTTGTGTGTAAGTTGTTAACTTATATTCAACATTTATTATCTATTGATCATCAATAAGTCTTGTTTAGTTAAACCTGATCCAACGGTTTCTTACATACCGCTGCTTCAGGAATATAGTTGGAAATGGCAATGAAATCGTTTTCTTTGTTTTCGTCGTAGTATTTTCTTCAATTCCAGTTTTTTGTTTATTTTTTTTCTGACTCAATATATTAACTAAACCTATATGTCATAGAGGAATTAAGCTTTTTATTTTAGTTTTAATAAAGTAGCAGATGGAAAGAGTGGAATTAATTTCTTTTTGAGTTCGTGAAAGGTCACCATCATGCCACCATATTTTAAACCATAGTAATAATTCATTTATATTAATTAAGTTGACTCATGAGGTTAACATTTTATGTTCTTTTGAATTTATTTTGCAATCTTCTTCTTTTTCTTTTGAAATTGATAACATTTGTTATTATAAGATGCATTCTAAAGAACATTATTATGTTAGTTATGACATT